>CAUYSK010103884.1:0-15799 GCA_963575035.1 Avahi laniger | reverse complement strand
TTTTTTGTTTTTTTTGTTTTTTTTTTTTTCAATCCAATGACCAAGGAAACGTTTACTTGTAAATCTGTCTGCCTCTTTTCTGCATCACTAAACTGCTTGACTACACTTCTACACAAATAAAACCTGTCTTCCCTAAATACAGGTCAAGCAAGATCTTGGATTTATGGCTGGGGAATTTGATAACAGAACAGTGATTCTTCACCAACCCACTAGCCATTCAAGTCATTCCATCACAGAACTATGTTTTGCCGTTTTCCAGCAATTTGTCCTTTCGCCTGGGCTTGCTCCACAGAATCCTCACAGATGTGTTCTTTCCTTCATGTTCTTTGCTTCATTTTTTGTTTGTTCACTGTGAAAAACCAAATGTGAACTCTTCCCCTATTAGGTTAGGTGTCTAGCCTTCTTCCAACGCACCTTCTGCAGCAGAAATCCTGGTGCCCATGCCATCCAATGGGAAGTGCCAGCCTCAGAGGCAGGCTGCTCATGCTACATTTTCTTTGCCTTCCATTCATTCCACAAAGAGTAACCGACCAACTCCTTGTGCCAGTTACTGTGCTAGCAATGGAGACACAGTGGTGTACAAAGACAGACACGTGTGAACTATGCAAAGTGGACTTGGTAAGGGATTTTGGTGCTCAAAACAATAGCAGCTTCTGAATAATCAACGCTTGGTGGTTCCACTGTAACAACAGTAACCACTACACTGAATCACTCAGATCCAAAGACACTGAGCCCTAAGTAATTGGACATAGTAAGCCAGCTATACAAAAAGCTCTCAAGGACTCCAGGTGCTCAGCAGCCCCTTCTACATAAATTGTCAAATAGTCAGTGCCTTGTGAAGTCTGGCAAAAACAGCATAGGATTTGAGGCAGGTGACAGATTCTTGTTCCAGCTTTGTCCCAAACTAGCTGTGTTGAGGCATCTGTCAAATGGGTATAACACCATCAGTCCTCAGCTGCATAGCAGAATAAGGGAAAGCATTAAATGAAATGAAACGTGTCAAGATACTCTGAAATGTAAATAGCTATAAACTGTGTAGTGGTCCCATCATGGAGAGTAATATTTGAGATACATGGCTCCTACAAAACAACTAGGGGTTCAACAGAGCCGATGATGCTGGTAGTCAATCCATATCTGCAATTGTCTTATTACAGCCTCTGACCTCTCCCTGATTAGCAGAAAGAAAGGATCATGCCACAAGAAGAAAAATACATTTCTGCATAATTACCCAAGTTAAATCTGCTACTCTCACTCTGCCTGACAAATCATTCCCTGCTTATTACTTTCTATAATTTAATATATATATAAGTGCTTTACTGGCAAGCTTCTCGAAAGAATAAATAATACTTAATGACTGCCTACAGTTTAATTAACTCATGATTGAACTTCTCATGGATTGCTATAAACATTAAATTATATCTTTCCTCAAAGCTGCCATAGATAGAAATCTTGTTTCAAGCTTTAATTCTAGCAATTCTGAAATTTCAGCAAATCTATATGTTGGACAGAGAGGTGAGAGAATCCACCTTAATGCCTGGTTATAAAGTATGTTATTTTACAGAGCAAGGACAAGGTCTTAATTTAAATAAGATTGAAAATGTGCACATGTCCGAACACCTCATTAATATTATAGCAGTCATTAAACATCTCTGGATCTCGGCAGTCTTATTAGCATAAACTCTGCGTATTACCACAAGGTTTCAAGTTTCGACTCTGCCTTCTCATCTTAGCTACCATTTTCTGTCTGCGTGATGTTGCAAATAAATTTTCCTTTTGGCATGGCTCAGCTGTCACGCACCTCTGTTTTATAATGAACCCATGAATTACATCTCCCTGCTCTGACATCTCTGGTCTCACACATCAAAATATTGTTCTTCAATTGTAATTTATGACTTAATTTAAATGTCCCTTTTCCCATGACCTTTTAAGATCAAATGGCATTGCATCTGGCAGTTTCTACCATGCCAAAGCACACTTTTTCAAATGCAGCCATTATAATAACTGTAGAAAAAGCCTATTTAAGTTGCACTGTATTTAAGCTAACTATTAAATAATTACAGTCCATTAAGAATAACATTAGAACTCAAAGTCTTTTGCTATGCAAAATATGCTGTTTATAAACGACAAGAAATTGTCAAAATAGAAAGGAAAAAAGGTAGGATTTGGATTGGATCTTAAATTTTTTATGTAATTTTAATTATTTTAAGTGTTAACATAAATGAGAAAGACCTTGCCAAAATCTGCCCAAGACAAAGTTTTTAAAAAAATTTTCATAAACCACAATTCACAGATGTCAATACATTTTCATTCATACCTCCATCATCAATGATCTTGTACCAAACAGAAAATATGATACATGTGAATGTTAAAAAAAACCTAGAATTGAAACAAAAAGCGCAATGTTTGTTTTTATTTGGCCACTGTCAGACTAAATAACACTGTTTAAGCATCAGAGAGGCTAAATTTGTCTGAATATTCTTATGGGAACACATTTCAGATATAATGACAAAGAATTTAACTGCTGAGAGTACAGCTTGAGGGAAAAGTCCAGGTAATTTTTGGAAGGAAATACACAGTCACTGAACCAATCTTGCCCCCCTCCATCACTTTTTGAAACCACAAGGTTCCAGGAATTATGCCAGCTCCTAGAGTCACAACAGGAGAAAGGAGGGAGGACAAATGCTTGTTGAGCAGTACATTTTGTGCCAGGAACCGTATCAGGCCTTATGATTTCATCATTCCATACACCACTCTTTCGTGGCAAAAGTACTAAAAATGAGGAAATGAAACCGAGAGGTTCAGTATCTTGCTCCAGGCTACTTCCCTGGTGAGCAGCAACACAAGGATTCTAACATAAGCCCATGTTCTAGGAAAAACCTGGGGGCAGTGCCTGTCCTCAAATGTCTCTACTGGAGCAATGGACAGGCAATCTGTTGGTAACAATGAGCACAGGGACTTTTCCAGCTGCAATTACAAAACGAGCACACTCTCTTTTCTTAACTCTGGGCTTGGAGCTGAGGGTAGGGTAGAGGAAAGAAGGGAGCCAGCCGCTCAGAGAAGAGGGAAGACACACACATAAACAAAATAATGAAATAAATGCTATCATGAAAACACATGAAGTGCTAATGAAAGTTGATGGGGATGACATTTACTCAGTCTGGAAAATCCAGATACCTCTACAGAATAGGTTTTGAAAATCAACAGAACAGCCAGTGTAGTATGATTAACCTTGCCTACATTTAATAAATAGCAACAACCAAATAAAAAACATTAACCTATGCTTGAAGCCAGGAGTTCGAGACCAGCCTGAGCAATATAGGGAGACCCCATCTCTACAAAAATACTTAAAAATTAGGTGGGTATGGTGGTGCACGCCTGTAGTCTCAGCTACCCAGGAGGCTGAGGCACGAGGATCCCTTGAGCCCAGGAGTTCAAGGCTGCACTGAGCTATGATTGTGCCACTGCACTCCAGCCTGGGTGACAGAGTGAGACCCTGTCTCTTAAAAACAAATATTGTTCTAGGAGCAAGTAAAAATAGGCAGTAATATGTCCAGGTAACATCTCACTTATAACTGAATTTCCTTAGGCTGATACAGCATGGCCATATTTCTCATTCACAATTAGTTCCCACATAATATTATGCCCGGAAATTAGCAGGTCACTATCTCCTGGCTACGGTATTTTTGAAGGTGTTCTAGATCCACAGGAAGAGCATCAAATTCTGGCCTTTCAACTGAGGCCAGTAAGCTACTTTAAAAATACGGAACAAACCAAATTCTGAATGTCTTGGCCATTTTTGAGCTTCTGTCCGCTGTGAGGCTCTATCAGACACTGTCTTCATGCAAACACAAACCAAGAGCCTGAGGAGGTCCTGGTACCAAAGACATGGTTTTAGGAGTTCTGCAAAGTTGAAGTCTAAGCAGGATAGGGTTCTTGCTCTGCCTTTGATTCAGATCTTCTCTGCCACCAGCTGTGTGATTTTAGGCAAATTAATTACCTCTCTAAACCTCAGTTTTCTCAGCAGCAGAAACGGAGAATAGAGTACCTATCTTGGAGGACCATTTAGGATGAAATAAGAGCCATTGTCATCACTGACATTTGGAAACACTCACTTAAGTACAGCTGACTAGGAAAGGATGCAGGGATGGTGAACAGGGAGAGAAGTGAAGGCCCAAGAATGCAGGACACAGAGACTTGACATCAGAGGGAGAAGAGAGACTCTCATAACCATGAGATGACAACAGGAAGTATATTCATCTTTAAAACTAGCAGCACAGGCTTTGACTCCCCATGTGCTAAGGAAAGAGAATAAGCTATAGAGAACAAGAAACATGAATTTTATTTTACAATACAAGACAGGATGAAAGATGGGATTGAGAAGGGAACAGAGAACTTGGTGATTTGTTGGGGACCTAGAGAACCCAGAATAAGTATAACTCTGGTCACAGAGAGAAAAACTACTGGCACATTCATGAACCTAGACTGTTTATGTTGCTTTTCTGAATGATAATTATTTGTAAGCCAAGAAAGACCTACTTCTGACCAGAAGTGGAAATTAAAACATGTTTTCCCTTACTCCTAGCATCCTTTCAGCCTTGAAAACAGAAAAAAAATATGCAGCATGAAACTAGGCAGAAAGCTAGAGAACGACAGAAAAACCACCATTCTATCCAACTCACATAGGCACTAGTGGATCTATTCATATAAATAAAATGACCTAAAAAGTATATGTGAAAGATTTTAATCAAATTCCTTCAATTAATGAAAACACACACACGCACAGGGTCATGACCAGTTGCATCAGTATTAAGAAAGAAACATTTATAAAAACTGCTTTAAATTGTACCTACTAGAATTTAGGTCCAGAAATAACTGCTCCCAATCCATGGGCTCAGCAACGCTTAATCTCAGTGTTTTTTTTTATGAGCGATTCCAAGGTTGTGCAAACAATACCATACTTAATCTTTCTGGTAACGATGATAAAGTTACGGAACAAAGAAGACCAAAGAGGCACACACTCAATCATATAAGGTTCCAGAGGCAGAAACATTTGTAAGCAACTGCTGTTTTATCTGGAAACCTCCCCCAAGACCAGAGATTTAGTAACTAAGAAATAAGCAAAAAGCCTCTGGGCAATCAAATTAGTGTCCCCACACAATTGCCCTGGAGAACCAAGGAGCTCTTCACTCTGAGCCTTAGAAACTTAGCTACCTTGTAATTCTAGTCTTCCTAATCTAATAACAGATCTCAAAAGAAAAAAAAAATCAGAAAGGCTATATGACTTCAAAACAGAGGAACAAAAAAACAAATAAAACTTTTAAAAATAATAATAATAGATGTGGAAACAACCCAAGTGCCCATCAATACATGAGTGGATTAATAAAATGTGGTGTATGTATACCATGGACTACTATTCAGCTATAAGAAACAATGGTGATCTAGCATCTCTTGTATTTTCCTGGAAAGAGCTGGAACACATTCTACTAAGTGAAGTATCTCAAGAATGGAAAAATAACCACCACATGTACTTCACCAGCAAATTGGTTTCATTGATCAACACCTAAGTGCACATACAGGAATAACATTTATCAGGCGTCGGGCAGATAGGAGGGCGTCAGAGGGGATAGGCATATACAAACATAATGAGTGCGATGAGCACCGTCTGGGGGATGGACACGCTTGAAGCTCTGACAGCGGGGCGGGGAGGGGGGGATAAGGGCAACGTAACCTAAACATTTGTACCCCATAATATGCAGAAATAAAAAACAAACAAAAAAACAGAAAAAAATTAAAAAGAATAAAAAAGAAACAAACAAAAGCAGAGGAGCAACAGAAGACAGCCTGACTGTGGGAAACACAAAAATTTGGCAAAAATTATGCAAACCAAAGACCTTAAACTCTAACAGTCCCACATTACTTTGGGTATAGCCACCAGTAATGATCGCTTAAAGCCATCAAGTAAAGGTAGACTTCATTTGCGAATACATGAATATGTACATCTCATTTCTGAAATGGATTTAAAAAAAAAAGAAAAAAAGGAGGAAAAGAGCCAATCTTCCATAAAATTCTTGGATAACTGGTACTCCAAAGTACTGTGGTAAGCCCAGCAAATACTGTGGGTGGGGAGAAGGCAGGCCAACCACATCGGGCAGCAAGGGAGGCAGGGGAGGGGCAGACCTGTGTAGTTATTTATGAACCCTAGCCAGTGGCTGGGTAGGGGTAACAAGCAGCCTTTTGGAGAAAAGAACTGGCCAGGGTAACATGGGTTGTCAGAGTCCAGTAGGGCTGGGCTCCAGGCAGGGCTGTGGGACTGAACTGGAAAAGACAACAGAGACTTGAAAAAGCTATAGTTTCAAGGATAGCCTGGGATTAGCTTAGGCTAGCTCAAAGATCAAGCTCAGAAACAACACAAAAGCTTGCGCACAAGGGCTGCTGAGGAGCAATGCTCTCCCTACTCTATCAGGCTGAGGCTAGAATTGGGGCAGGCTGGACCTAGAGTTGCAGGGGGCTGGGGCAGAAGCTGAGGAAGAAATACTGGGCAACCTAGGAGGTCAGAATATACAAGTTAATACAGTAGTTACACATGACGGTTTTGTTATCTAAATAACTATATTCTTTGCATAGAGGCAGCTAGAGAGAGAGAGAGAGAGAGAGAGAGAGAGAGAGAGAGAGAGAGAGAGAGAGACAGACAATAATTTTAACAGTGGTAGGCCAAAAAATGAGAAGAAGAAGATACCTACATCAATTCCTGGAACCTGTGAATGTGATATTACTTGGAAAAAGGGTCTTCACAGATGTGATCAAATTAAGGATCTTGAAATAAGCAGATCATTCTAGATTATCTAGGTGGGCCCTAAATCCAATGACATGTACTTATAAAAGAGAGGCAGTGGAGAAACTCGGATTAAATAAGACACATACACACAGAGGAGAAGGCAATGCAAAGACGAACAGAGAGAGATGTGGCCACAAGCCAAAGAGTGCCGGCAGCCACCAAGACCTGCAAGCTGCGAGGCATGAACTGTCCTCTAAGAGTCAGAGGGGCGTGGCCCTGCTGACACCTTGATTGCAGATTTACGGCCTCCAGAACTGTGAGGGAATAAATTTCTATTGTTTTAAGCAACCAAGTGTGTGGTAACTGTTACAGCAGCCATAGAAAATTAATACACTAACCTTCAAAAATTGGGGGTAAAAAATTATTTAGGAAAGTTTTTATAAAAGAGCATTCTGAAGTACACATCAAGCTAGTATAGGAAATGTATACTAGGACGAACATCATAAATGCTAGTATTTTACAGTACATTGTAAAGCTTGTGTTAATACATGATCCCTTTTGAAATTCATGGGGTTTCAATCATAGAACTGATTTGTTCTGATTTGGTTTAACAATGAGCTGCTTATTTACATTATCAACACTTTGATCAAATGCCCTCCCACAAGGGCTTTGCAAGCAGCAGAAACTCAAACATGTTTTTACTGAATAAATAAATGAATAAGTGACTTTATTAAAGTGGCTACTTAAATATAAAAAGGCTAAGGGCTTTCATCTTGATTTGCTAAATACTTACTATGTTACTAACACTTAACATACACTCAAAGATGTAAAAATTCTAACTGATCAATATTAAGTGGACGTTTTTCTAAACACCACATAAATCCCAAAACATTTTACCACTCTTTAGCACAGAAAAAAAAATTACCTGATAAAGAAGTTTCTTAAAGTAAATGAACTTTCTAACTTTTGCCAAACAAAAGTAAAAGCTGAATCACATTCCTTAGTCCCTGCTAAGAGCCTGGGAGTCAGGATGGAGACACCTGGAAAGATTTCTAACTGGCTGAAAAGAAAATCCTCCAAATTACAGATTCCCTGGATATTTCACAAAAGGACTGCTGTAAGGCACTGGCCTCAATCTATCCTGTCCCCAAGTTTAAACTGCTCTCTGTACATAAATATAAGATAGGAACGTTTATTAATCTGTAGATGATAACCACACTTACCTCACAATTGTTTTAAAGATTAAATGAATTCACGGATAAATGTACTGAAACTTTTATCTAGCACATAAGCACTCAATGATTACATTTTAATTTTGTTATTATTAATGACAGACAGTTAGACAGTTGACTAACTAACAGTTGATACCTGATAAAATGAAATTAATAGCGATACATTTAAGGTACTGTGCCTGGTGCAATATTCAGTGGAAAAGCTCTGGGGGTACAGAAATTTCTTAGCAAATGCAAATACACAAAGAAAAATGAAACAAAACAAAACGAGACTAACACACAGGACAAAAAAGAATGTGATGAGGACACACTCAAGTTAAGCTGCAGCTGCACTGAGGCGAGCTTTTAGTGTAACTGAGGGGCCATCCTCTCGTTACCTTACGCTGGTCAGAGCTGGGGAACGTGGCTTTAGTGCATGTGCCACATTTTAAAAACAGATAGAGCTGACCTGGAGGAGAAAGAAAACGGTAATATATACAAAACACTGATACCACAACATGGAGGACACTTGAAGGCATTACCCACAGTGAAAGAAACCAGTCACAAAGGGCCACATACTGTATGATTCCACTTACATGAAATGTCCAGAATAGACAAATGCGTAGAAACAGAAAGCAGATTAGTGGTTGCCTAAGGATGGAGAAGAGGAAAAATAAAAACGGGGAGTGACTGCTGATGTGCATGAGCTCTAAACCGATTGTGGCGATGGCTGCGGAACTCTGTGAATATACTGAAAGCCATAAAAATATATATTTTAAATGGGTGGGTTACATAGTACATGAATTATATCCCAATAAAACTACTGTATAAGAAAGAGAAGAAAGAAATGGCTTAAGAAACTTAAGCAGTTCACAGGGCAAGGCAAAGCCAGGGTCACGACGGGAAGGGCCGCATTAGGGGCCAGACAGTGGAAGGAACCTACAGCAAGACTTCTCTGGTAAAATAATCAAATATAAAACCACTGCTACAATAAGTAAGAAAGATGTCACCATCAGAGGTTATTAATATAAGTGGCCTTGTATCTCCCCATCCACCTTACAGAAACTTAGGTAATGAACGCTCTGTCACGTTTAGGGGAAAGAAGACAGTAGGTGAAGTTCAACTTTTAAGTAAGCTACAGATTATCTAAAAAGGAAAAAAATTTAATGTATCAAATTTAAAAAGTCATCTTTATCCAAATAAGACAAAGGAGAAGAATAAACCATGTAATTGTGTTAAAAGTGGTATTATCTGGAACTTTAGAACTATTTATATGAATTTCTCAAACCAAAGAGAGCCATGTTAGTGTAAATGTCTAAACACTTAAACAATTTTCAAAACAATAGTTCAAAATGTTTCTAATTGGTCAAAGTACAAAAAAATGAAAGTTGAAAATTACATATTATTATGGTGATGATCAGTTGAAAGGTTTTGGTTATACCAGAAAACTCAACTCCATGGTCTATTTCTGCACCTTCACTATTGCTATAATTAACAATACAACAAGCAGTAGACTTCAATATCCTGTTGTTATATAAATAAAACACTAGCAAACAGTGCTTGTCAAGATTGATTTATATAAGGTGCTGTTCTGAAATTTATTGGATTTTCATAATAAGAAATCATATAGCACATCAACTTTTCTCATTACTCTTCAACAACAAATCAAAAATCCTCAAAGAAAAAAATTACTACTCTACCTTAAACTTAAGCCAGCAAACATTAACCATTTAATGTTGACTCATCTGAATGAAAAAGTAATAAAAAGGGAAGAATGTAAGTAAAGTGTGTGGGTAAAGAATAAGTGTCAGAAGGAGCCTGATCACATGTTCAGGCAAATTGTTGTAAAAGGGCCCCCTGGCGATACCTTATTTGGGAGCTGAGAACTACAACACATTCATTTAAGTCAGAAGCACTGCAAAGCTAATCTAGATTTAGGTGCTTCAGTGAAGTCCATTTAAGATGAACAAACAAAATCTCTTATCTATAGACTTAATTTTTTTAGAATAAAAGAGAAGAAGATGAAAATGATCCTTAGAATAAGCTTATCTGCATATTCTGCTATGCCAACTTTGAAACACCAAGTTCTGGATGATCGCATGTGACATGGACTTGAATCTGATTTATTCATTTATTTATTCAATTGTTCAGCAAACATGTAGTATCTCTATAACATGTACCAAGCATTGGGCTAGGGCTCATAAAACAAAGATGATTAATACTCAATGGTTAACAAATAGTGATATTTATAGATCAGAGATAGAAAACTATTAAGCTACTACTGGAAGCCTTGAATCCTTTGTTGAAGGAGATGCAGGTGTGCATAAATACATAAGCAAACAAATATACGCTCTCTTGAATATGTAAAAAGCTTAATCCGAATGTCTAAGAGCTACCCATATTTCAGAAAATAAAACTGTCCAGGCAGAGGTGAAATCTTTGCTACATGATTATAAATTGTACTTATATAAAGTAAGTGCATGTACGTTTAGTGTTGTTGAGAAAAGATAAACATAAAAATGACAATAAATTACTGAGAAAGACAAGTCAAAACAATTTGAATTTTAGTAGGAAATGGGAAAGATATCTGAGTCCAAAGCATGAAATCCAATCAGTTTAGTAAAAATAAGTCAGCACTTTTTTTCTTTTTTTTCTTCTTTCTCTGGAGACAGGATCTCCCTGTCTCCTAGGCTAGAGTGCAGTGGTGTCATCATAGCTCATTGCAACCTCAAACTCCTGGGCTTAAGTGATCATCCTGCTTCAGCCTCCCAAGCAGCTACGACTTCAGGCGTGTGCCACTACACTGGGCTGATTTTTTTTTTTTTTTACTATTTTTTGCAGAGATGAAGTCTTGCTATGTTGCTCAGGCTGGTCTCAAACTCCTGGCCTCAAGTGATCCTCCCATCTCAGCCTCCAGAAGTGCTAGAATTATCTGCGTGAGCCACTGTATCCAGCCAGCGTGTTGTTTTCTAGAAAACCTTAGTCTCAAATTACAGGGCTTTTCTACAGTTTCTAAGTATGAATACAGAGGTCTATTTATAAAAGGCCAAATAAATGTAAACACTCAAAGATGGCTGAATTAACTCCATAAAGATAAGACAGGCCACCTGTATGCTAACAGCACTATGTTTACAAATTTTATGTAAGCTAAAAGTGTACAGGTGAGTTTAGTGCAAACTGAATATGAGGAAATATGTACCTGGAACATACACAGAAACATTTCTGGACAAGATCCTCCAGGAGAAACACTACTGCTTTTTCATATTTTAACATAATCTTATATTTAACATAACACATTTATAGGTGTTCACAATTTAAAATATTAAAGTATAATAAAACATACAACTGCTACACATAAAGGAATATGCCCATTATCACTAAGAAATCCCTCCTCTTTCAATAAAAGGCCAACATGTTTTCACATCTGCTTCCTCTACAGCAGTACAAAACTATTTCTTATGTAAGAAGTGAAAAGATAAGAAATATATGTTAACACAAATGAGCAAACACAGAAAAACTATGGCCTGAACTATTCTGCAAGTTCACCACTGGACCAAAAGTAAGTCATGTGGGCTATGAAAATAAGACATTTATTTATTAACTACTTCTGTGATTCTCCAATGAGACCTATTAAGAATGTATACATGTGGATCAAGTTTTATTTAACCTGAGAATAATCTGTATTAAGTTAAAATAGGCTAAATACTCCAAACAAAAAGTAGAGGTGGCCAGAATGGACAAAAAAAAAGCAAGAAACAACTAAAGAACTAAAGTATACAAGAGATATACTTAAAATATAAAGAAAAAACAAGATTCGAACTAAGAAGCTAGAAAAAGATATACCATGCAGACAACAAGCATAAGAAAGTAGAGTGACTGTATTAATATCAGATGAAATAAACCTCAAGATAAAGAGTTATTAGTAGACACAAGGAAGATTATACTAAAAAAGTAAAAGGGTCAATACATGGACAAAGATATAAATATTGTAAATGTTGTTGTGCCTAACAATTTCAAAATATACAAAGCAAAAATTAACAGAACCAAAAGGAAAAATAACCATATCCACAATCATTGTTGAAGACTTTAATAAATCTCTCTCAGTACCTGTCAATACAAGTAGATTTTTAAAAAGATAGTATGATATAGAAGATCTGAATATCACTTTGAAAAAACTGACAATTATATAACAGTATACTCAGCAACTGCAGAGTATAAACTCATTACAATACACATGGAACATTAGCCAAAAGAAATCACATGCTGAGCCCAGAAAGAAGTCTCAACAGATTTCAAAATACTGAAATCTTACTCAGTACTCTCTGCCCACAACAGAATTAAATCAGAAATCAATAATAGGGCCAGGCTTGGTAGGTCACACCTATAATACCAGTACTTTGGGAGGCAGAGGCGGGAGGATCTCTTGAGGCCAGGAGTTTGAGGCTGCAGTGAGCTATAATCATGCCACTGCACTCCAGCCTGGGTGACACAGCAAAACCCTGTCTCTACTGGGGGAGGCAGAGTGGGGGAAGAAATGAACAACATTCCTCATCAAAAGATTTAGACAAGCCCTAAGTATCTGGAAATAAAGCAATTTAATTCTAAACAATTTATGACTCAAAGAAGAAATCAACAAAAAAAACAAAATTTTTTTTTAACAAGAACAATATGAAAATTTGTGATAGGCTCTAGGAAGCTAGAAAAAAAATCATATTAAACCCCAAATAGGTAGAAAACAAATTAATAAAGATAAAAATAGAAATTAATGAAACAGACAACCAATAGAGGAAACAATGAAACCAAACCCTAGTTCCTGCAAAGATAGATCAATAATGTTGTTAAATCTGTATTTAGATTGATCAGAGGAAACAAATTAGAAATATCAGAATGAAAGAAGGGTTGACACTACAGATCCTAAAGACATTAAAAAGATAATACGGGAATAAATTAAACATTTGCCAATGAATCTGATAACCCGAGTGTACAAAATGCTTAAAAGACACAGATTAACAGATTACCAAACAGACACAGGAAGAAATACAAAATCCAAATAGGTCTATGCCATTTGTAATATTAAAACTTTCAATAAAAAATACTCAGATGGCTTCACTGTGAATCCTAGTAACACTTAACAAAGAAAAAAATAAGAAATCCTTTGCAAACTCTTGAAGAAAACAGACTAAAAGAAGTACTTCCGAACTAAGTTTTTGAGAGCAATATTACTGATATCGAAACCAGACAAAAGTTCACACTATAAAACTTCATATTACAAAAAAAAGAACACTATAGCTCAATATCCCTCATGAACACAAATATAAAATTCCTTAACAAAACATTAGCAAATTGAATCCAGTAGTACATGACGACCAAGCAAGATTTGTCCTAGGAATGAATAGTCAGTTTAACATTTGAAATTGATCAGTGTAATCCACAATATTAACAAAATAAAGGACACCAATATGATGATCTTATTAGATGCAAAAAGGGGGAAAAAAAGAAACTGACAAAATTCAATGCCCATTCATAATAAAAACATTAACAGCTTGGTTATAAAAGGGAACATTCACAACTTGATTAAAATTAAAAAGCAACAAAAACTCTACATTGTACTTAATAGTGAAAGACTGAATGCTTTCTTATAAAGCTGTCCACTCTCGTCACTTCTATTCTGTATTATATTGGAGGTCTAAGGGAGTGCAATAAAACACAAAAAAGAAATAAAACACATAGACAGAAAGGAAGAGATAAAAACTCCTGTCTGTGTTTATACATGACATGATTGTATACGCAGAAAAGCCAAAAGAATCAATCAGTAAGCTACTAGAGCCAATCAGTGAATTTAGCAGGGTCAAAGGATACAAGGTCAACACATAAAAATTGATTGTATTTCTATCTTTTCGATGAACATTTAAAAATTAAAACAAAAAAATGCAATTTTACTTACAATGGAATCCTCAAACAGGAAATACGAGTGCATTAAACAAAATATGTATAAGACGTATATATTGAAAACTACAAAATCTTACAGCAAGAAATTAAAGAAAGCCTGGCATGAGCCTATAGTCCCAGCTACCTGGGAGGCTAGGCAGGAGGACTGCTTGAGTCCAGGAGTTTCAGTATAGCCTGGGTAACAGCAAGATCTAAACAAATAAAACTAAAATAAAATAAAACTTTTAAAAATAGATATATCATGATCATAGATTGGAAGATTCAACATTGTTAGGATGTCAATTTTTCCCAAAATGATCACAGAGTCAATGTAATCCCAATTAAAATTTCCTAAGACTTTTTAAAAATTAGAAATTGGCAAACTGATTCCAAAATTTATATGGAAACACAAATGACCTAAAACTAAAGCAATCTTTAAAAAGCAGCTATAAAGCAGGAAGACTTACACTACTTGAAGTCAAGACTTCCTATAAAGCTACAGTATTGAAAACACTGAGGTCATGATAAAGATAGACATTAGATCAATGAAACAGAACAGATTCCAAAGACAGACCCAAACACATACAATCTATTGTCAATGAAGGTGTTTAGGCAGTTGAATGAGAAAAGAAAAGTCTTTTCAACAAATGTTGCTCCAACAACTGGTATCTGTGTGGAAAAAAATCACTTTTCCCTCCCTAACTTGTATCACATATAAAATTAATTCCAAATGAATCACAGACCTAAAGTGTAGGAACTAAACCTTCTAGAAGAAAGCAAAGATATAATCTTTGTAATCTTGGAATAAACAGAGATACCTCTGTGAAAAGAAAATAATGATTAATTACACTTTAGCAAAATTAAATATTAAAGACATAATTAAGGAAAAAGTCATAGCATGGAAGAAATCATTCAAAATACATAGATCAAAGGAATTCTATCAAGGCCAGGCACAGTGGCTCACATCTGTAATCCCAGCACTTTGGGAGGCTGCGGTGGGAGGATCACTTGAGGCTAGAAGTTCAAGACCAGCCTGAGCAACACAGCGAGACCCCATCTCTACAAAAAATTTAAAAATAAGCTCGTGATAGCATGTGCCTATAGTCCCAGCTACTCAGGAAGCTGAGGCAGAAGGATACCTTGAGCCCAAGAGTTTGAGGTTGCAGAGTGTCATGATCACACCACTGCAAGCCACTCTGGGCAACAAAGAGAGACCTTGAATCTTTAACAAAAAAAAAAAAAAAAAAGGAATTCTATCTAAATATAAAAAGAACTCTTAATAACTAAATAATAAAGGACAAAGAATATAATTTTTAAAAATGGGCAGATTTGAAAAGATGCTTTATAAAAAAAGATATACAAATGGGCAATATAGACATGAAAAGACACTCAATACTTTTAACAATGACAAAATTCAAACATCAATGAAATATCACTAATACCCATTTAGAATGGCTAAAATGAAAAGGACCAACAATACCAAGTCTTGGTGAGGATGCTGAAGAACTGAAATTCTAACACACTATTGATGGGAATATAAAATGGTACAACCATTCCAGAAACCTGCTTCACGGATTTTTTTTTTTTTTTTTTTGAGACAGAGTCTCACTGTGTTGCCCGGGGCAAGTGTCGCGGCGTCAGCCTAGCTCACAGCAACCTCAAACTCCTGGGCTCAAGCCATCCTCCTGCCTCAGCCTCCCGAGTAGCCAGGACTACAGGCATGTGCCATCATGCCCGGCTAATTTTTTTTTTCTATATATTTTTAGTTGTCCAATTAATTTCCTTTTATTTTTAGTAGAGACGGGGTCTCGCTCTTGCTCAGGCTGGTCTCGAACTCCTGAGCTCAAACAATCCGCCCGCCTCGGCCTCCCAGAGTGCTAGGATT
>CAUYSK010103882.1:0-54269 GCA_963575035.1 Avahi laniger | reverse complement strand
CTCCCAAGTAGCTGGGACTACAGGCATGTGCCACCATGCCCGGCTAATTTTTGCTATATGTATTTTTAGCTGTCCAATTAATTTCTTTCTATTTTTGGTAGAGATGAGGTCTCACTCTTGCTCAGGCTGGTCTCGAACTCCCGAGCTCAAAACGATCCGCCCACCTCGGCCTCCCAGAGAGCTAGGATTACAGGCGTGAGCCACCGCGCCCAGCCTAGGTATTTCAATTTTTATTCTTTAAATATTTTCATTCCTCTACAAATGATACTTGGCAATCTCTTCATTGACTTAACTCCTAACTTCAAAGCCTATTAAAGTTGAATATTTAAAATGAGAGACTATTTAAAAGAAAGTCAAATGGCTAAATATATTATTATAGTTAGACTAATGTAGATATTAGTCAGAAGCCAAATCCATTTATAGTTACATTTTCTGTAGTATTTTGTTAAACTTTTATAATAATAACTTGTGACTGCTTACCAACTCTATTAGGCTTTTTCTACAACTCAGCAAATGTCTGAGTGATAAAAGCTCCTAATTTTATTTTACCTGCATTAGTCTCTCCAACTGATAGAATTTGCAATGAAGATCTTCAAAGTTGTTTTTGTAGAGGTCTCGCAAACCATAGTCATACATGATTTTCACCAAAACACAGAATGCTTGTTCCTCTGGCATCTACAGGAAAATACAGACATACAAGACATGAGTAAGTGGCATTTGATCAGAATGTCAGCAAAGTTCTTTCATGCTGTTAGTCCTCTGCATAAATAGTTGAAAGCCTGTAGTAAATGATGTCCTTGGAGCCAGGCTCTGGAGAGTAACACAGGTAAAATGTATGCGCAAAACTTCCAATTTCTTCACTTGAGATGAATTGCCCTCTTTTGTTAATTTTAATCATGCTGTCATTCATTCCTTAGGCCATCTTTAAAAAATAGGCAACATAGTCATGTGATTAAGAAATCAAAATAATAGAAAAGGATATAAAGGTAAAAGCCTCCCTCCTTCCTATCATTATATACAATAGTCCCTGGTTCCTGCCCCCACCAACCTCTTTCACACAATCTCATAACTACTCTTAATAATTTCATTCTGTATTCTGCCAGTGTTTCTCTATGCAAATAAAATAATTACATTTCTTATTTTATTTTACCCATATCCTACATAAAAGATAACATTCTATATACATTGTTATGCATCTTTATTTTTTTTCTTAACAATATAAGTTGTAAATATTTCTACCTCAGTAGATAGTTGCCTCTTTATTGTTTAAAAACAGCTACAAAGTATCCTATTATGTAGATGCACCATAGTTCATTTAACCTTGTATCCATCCGTGGTTTTCTATTAATGGATTATTGTGATGTTCCTAATGTTTTGTCACCAATAGCTGCAATAAATAACCTTGTATATGCATCATTTTTTTTCACATACATAGGAATGGGGTTGGGGTACAGGACATTCCCAAAAGAGAGATTGCTGGGTCACAGGATAAATGTATTTTTAATTTTGATAGTGTAATACTGTCCTCTCAGAGTGTTCTTGATGTTGCTATTTTTCTATAAAAAACAGTTTTCAGGAAAACGAGCAATAAAATCTAATATATTAACCCTTTCAGAGGTATTTTTTATCTGAACAGGAAATAAAGCTCTGAAGTCAAAGGGACGAATCTCTAAAATTGTGGTATCAATAAACTTAAAGCATATGGAAAGGGACATATTCAATATTCTAGAATTACACCAAGCAAACAGAAAAAGCTGTTGTACTTACTCAGTGTCCTAGGATGTAACTATTATGTAAATATCTACTTTAAATATCACTTCCTTGAAAATATGAATTTGGCTGATTATGATATTCCATACCTTTGTTAGACTAACTTCATGCCTGAATAACTGAATCAAGTAGGGTTCTATTTGTCCACTTAGAAAAGTAATTGCTTTAAGTTTTTATACAAATCAGCCACTACTTACAAACTATGTGATACCTATTAGTTAAATAAAATCTCCTAAAGTTAAATAAGTACACTTTGCTGTTGTCATTTTGATTCTCTAAATAGCTACTTATTTCATTTTTAACGTAAGTTGTTTGAGGACTTTTCAAAGTTTTTGGCCTTTGACCTGAGCTGTTCAAGTCAGCAAATATTTTTCAGCTTCTATTCAGTTATTTAGAATACAAGTACACTACATTCTTTACTCCTTTAGCAAATGTGTCATTGATACCTCAAGGGACACTAACTGGTATAATACATATATATCCTATAATACTTCTCTTACCACCGAGTTCTATGTCTCTTTATCTTAGTCTCAGATCTCTACTCAAATGTGCATACAAGAGAATTTCATGTAAGGTAACTGTAGCCTGTCCTGGAGAAAATAATTCACTTAAGTCTCTGAATTTCTAAGTAAATGACAATTAGTTGAATATTTTACCATCTGGTGATCTTATAAAGAGAAGAAGCCTTTATCTTCTTGAACGTGGTAAAATCATTAAAGCAAATAAAAGGCTTAAATACCTTTTGGAATTCATACACTCAGTCACTGATTGCATGAGAAACAGACACTGCCCTAGGCTTTGCGGATATGGAGGTAAAGGTACAGTGCCTTCCCAAAGGATGAGTAAACAAGCAACTCTACTGGATTGAGTTTGATAAGGACACAGAAGTCCTGGGGTGGGGAAAGCTAGGTGTGTGGATGAGAGGGCAGACGTCACTACCGCTGGAGTGCAAAGAGAGCAAAGGCTGCATAAAGATCAGGATAAAATATTCAGGGTAATGATGGGGCAAAAACAAATGGAAACAAATTTCTGCTTGTTTTAGGTACGCAGCTTAAATATTGTTTCTCTCCCTGGCTCTACCTCACTTTCCTCACACACAGGAAATAAAATATTTAATATGAGTTCTCCAAAAACAAAACCATTTAAAAGTTTGAACTCGATCCCTAGAAAATAAAAACTTGTGACTCTTATAATAACTGACAATCCCAGCCTATAATCTTTATTTTTACAAAATACATCTATATTTGGGGGAGAGAGGTGGCCTTGGAATTAGTATCCTCTTTGTCTATCTTTGGCTCTATAGCCAAGTTTTAAATTTTCAGTTAGTTTATGTGCCACATGGAAACAGCAGACTAAACCTATAAAATACCAGTCCAGCGGGGGTAAAATCAGTATTATCTGTAAGATCACCTGTAATAGGCTGTTATAGGATCTTAGATATTATCTCATCACAAAACTGACTAAAATGAACCCTGTGAGTATAGAAAAAGATTGCTAATGAGTGAGAAATTTATGGAAAATATGTACAATCCTGTAGAAAGTAGAAATGCAATCTTCTCTTTCCAGTTTAAAGATGAATGGGATCTATTTCACATGTATACTTCTGCTTCCCTTGGTGTTTCTCTTTCTTCAATTAATGTATTCATTATTAGTAGCAACAATCAGAGTAAGCATATAAAATTTAGCAAAAATATCAACGCTTTTAAAAATGAAAACAAGTATCTAAAACGCACAAAATATGGCTAAACAGCAAATACTGATTGACATTTACACTGCAAAGAATAAAGGTGATTCACATAGTGAGTTGTAACAGTATTGTGCTTAGGAAGGATAACACGATACGCGTTTAAGGAAGATATTATACCTCAGTGCAGTGGCAATATCAGGAAGTGAAGGCTGAGCTTAGATTTGTAGTCTATGTAACATAAGATGTATGGTACGAAACATATTTTGAAAATTTTAAAAAATATTCACTTACTAGTGGCCATTAATGACTTCAATGATGGCAGAAAAATTTATTGACAATAATAAATTATTAGCTTTGTTGATACAAATAAACATAATACCCATCATTCCAAACAAGTTGAGTAACAGGAGCCCTGCTGTAGCAACAGCCGTAACTCAGAAAGCGCTAGAAAATGCAGGCACTGGAGCCGGGCAGTAATTCCCAGCAGAGGGGCAGCAGGACACCATTACGTGCCATTTCTATCGCAGAAATAAAGGAGATGATGTCGAAGAGCATAGACAACAGTAAAAAGTGGTAAATATTTATTCCTTTTGTTTTTAACATAAGTTATTTACCCATAAGTTTATGTCATTTAATTTTTAACAATGGCTGTGATTAACAACTGGTTCACAAAATTTCTGGAAATAACGATTGGCTCTCACGAGCTGGTACGATCTGGCTGCGGCACAGCACTGATAGAGATCGTAATGAAGAGCTGGGACTGTATTGTAAGTGTAATAAGAAATCACTGAAGAGTTCTGAGCAGGGGATCTGATTTTCATTTTTAGTAACATCATAGGTACTATATGGAAAATAGAGTACGGGGAAAGAAGGATTATAAATACAGTCGGCCCTCTGTATCTGTAGGTTCCACATGTGTGGATTCAACCAACCAAGAATGAAAAATATTTGAAAAAGAAGCCCAATAAAATAACAACAATAAAAAATAATAGGAATAAAACAGTATAACAACTATTTACATAGCACTTACATTCTATTAGGTATTGTAAGTAACCCAGAGATGACTTAAAGCATATGAGAGGATATGTGTAGGTTATATGCAAATGCTATAGCGACTTTATATGAGGACTTGAGTATCCTTGAATTTTGGTATCTGCAAGGTCCTGGAACCAATCCTCCATCAGTCCCCTATACTGAGGAACAACCATAGGTTGGTTTACTAAAGATCAGTCACTTTTCTTTTGTGTGAAAGCATAATCTACAAGAACCTTTATTCAACTATTCCCCTAAAAAATTTGCCTGGAAATAGATCATGAATATAGAAAAGGTATTGCAGTGAAAAAAATATGATTTTGGAAGTAAACCAATAGATGTGAACCCCAAATAAGCTTTTAGTTACTAGCTGGGTGACCTTCAGCAGGTAACCTCTCAATGCCTGAGATATTTTACTTCTAAAAAGTTAGCAATAAGAATATCTATGTCATAGGGATGCTGACATGTGTATATTTTTGATGATCAATAAATATAAATTTCCCTTCTCTTTCCCTCCTTGAAGACAGAGACTGTGTCTTACACATCAACAACTACCATAGTGCTTTATACAAAGGTACTCAAAATAATAAAAACAATAAATAAATGCATGAGTAAAAATTATGTCCTTTCTATTGTTGAAATGATTTATTAGAATATAAGTTCTTAAGAAGAAGTAGCAAAAATGTATTGCTTTTCATAGAAATGACAGAATTTCTTGGGTATCGCAGGGAAGAATCTTCCTATCTTCCTCCCCACCCTTTTTATAACTCAAATACTGACAAGCTGTACTTTCCAAATTCTCCTTGTAGTTAAGACCTACAACTCAGGGTGGATTGCAGGGTTGGGATATACTCTATAGCACAACTCTGCCTTTAAAATCTTACTGATCTTTTTAAGATTGATCATAAATGGCACTTTGATATTCCCTTAACTTGATATATGTTCTTCGCTTTCTCTGAATCCCAAAACCCTTTGTTGTGCGCATTATATTTATTGTGGGCCCTTAATCTCTGGACACGGTTTTAATTTTCTATTCTCTGACAGTCCTTAGCATAGACCCTTCAATAAATGTCATGCGTTAACTGTTTGTTTAAGATAACAGCAAAACTCGAATATATTTGTCTTTATCAATGAAGTCACGCCATATGAGCAGGGCAAACTGCTGGCAGTTGCCAAGGTAAGAGCCAACAAAAATGTTGAAGGAAGGGATTGGTATGAAAGTTGGAAGCAAAGGGAAGCCAAATGCAACTATATTAGGACTTAATTTCTTGTAATATTATTATAAATGCTAAATATAAGAAACTTTTGTATTACTTATATTTTATATTGGCTATAAAGTTAGTCCCTCAATTGGCAGAAAGAAAATCAACCAAGATCTGAGATCCAATGCCTGGTTGTACTATTAAACCTGACCATGCTATACGCAGTCCCCCACTATCTAGTATTGTGGCATCTGTCTACTTTAAAAAAAAATTAAAATGACTATTAAACTTATGGCAATTATTAATGTTTCATTGAAGAAGATAATCTAATTTATCACCAATATGCAATTGGTCTAAAGTATAATACAAATCAATAATTGAACAATATATCTTTACATAAAATATTAAGATGTTGAAACATGGTGGGTTTCTAATATTAAATATCCATCCTTGCTGTGTACAAGAACTTTATCATGGAATCAGTGTTATTTAATTGGGGAGAGAAGGAGATAAACATTAAAATCTTATAATTTAGAATATCAAAATATCATCCATGGCTCTATAAAATACAAGACAAAATACCTGCCTCATATGCATAATCTGAGAATCAAGCATGATGTCATCACTGTTTAGTAACAAATGTTGATAACGATCTGCCATCTGTACTAATGGAGACAACTGCTGAATGAACACAGTCTCCAAGCTTCACTGCTTCTCTCAACAACAAACCATAAAATAAAAACAGTTGTAAGTACTTTAAAAGTCTTTAAGAATGCACCTGAAGTAATATATAAGATATATTTTAAGTAAAATTATATTTTGATGATTGAAAATAATCCTCACATTTAGTATAAAACTAAATGTCCTACTCCACATGACTGTGTTTCACATCATTTTGCAATGATCCACCTTTGACGAAGGCAATTCTAAATTTTCTTCAACAAAGATGGATGCTACGGACTATTTTGAAAATCAAAAGCTCATGAGTCTTCATTTTTTGTTTACACATTAAAAAGCAAATAGAATGAAAACTTCTCATTTGTTTATTTTCCCTGTAAGTCAAATAGCTGCTAAAGTTTATTTCAATTTAAAGTTTATTTATGAGATACGAAACTCCATCGTTGTATAATATATTAGTTTCCTATGTGTAATCAATCTAACTTGGTGGGACCAGGGGCCAAAAGAAAATTGGCTAGGCAAGTAACTATTAATTTTAGAAATAACAGTAGTAGCTACCATTACTAGACATATTCATTCATGACCCCATTTGATTCTCACAAAAATCCTGTAAGGTAGGTATTATTTTTACATTTTAAATATAAGACTAGTGAAGTTCAGAGAAGTTAAATGATTTGTCCGTAATTATAGGTCTATTAAGTAAAGCCTGGATTTAATCTCATGACTATACTCTTTTTGTACCAGGTATGAAATAAATCAGACTCTTCACACTCATAACATAAGGGACTCGGTACTGATAATAATGTTAGAGGGATGATAATATTATTTCTATTTTATAAATGAAGAAACTAAAGCTCCATTTAAGAAACTTGCCCAAGGTCATGTAACTTGAAAACTATTAAACCACAATTAAATTCATCGTTGTGCTTTTTACTATTCTTTGAAGCAGCTTCTAAAGGGCAGAGAAACATAAGATAGTAGCTAAACAGGAGGATTAAGAGAGGATTTTTTTTTAAAGGTAAAATCTTGAGTATATTATAGGACACAGAGAAGTGTTGGGGAATCGCTAAAAGCACTTGATGCAAGAATGATCTCAATAGGAAATGGAATGCTTCTTTCTCTTGAACAGTAAGGAAAAGTGATTTGGAAGTATAAAAAGACTTATTAAAAAACACACTGAAACTCTTGCAGTAAGTACATCATCCAACAGGAAGAAAAAGAAAGGGAATGGGTTTTTGTTGTGGTGGTGGTTGTGGTGGTTAATGCAAGAGCTAAAGCAAAAGATAGTCTCTGTTCAATAAAGCTATAAAACTGAAAGGATATGAATCCCAGCCAGCCAGCAGCCATTGTGCCCACTTTATGGCCTGTCCATATAACTAAGGCAATAAAACTCACGAAGAACAGAGATACAAAGATATTCCTGATGACAAAATATGAACTCTGGAATGCAACCATGTCAAAATCATTTCTGTCCTAATTTCTCAGTTACATGAGCCAATAAATTTCCTTTTTAATTTAAGCTACTTTGAGTTAGAGTTCTGTCACCTGTAGCAGAAAGAGTCCCTGAATAATATAATGTCACAAATATTTTACTTACGTATACACATATAAAGCCTCTACCTTGTCACCTTGGATTCTGTAGAATCTTTATTTTCAAGAAAACTAGTAATTAGCTCTGCTTCTCATTTCTTACATCCAGTTGCTAAAACTTATCCTAAATCTGTCTTTTTGGGGAGGTATACTAAAGGATCTATAATTTTAAAATATTGTTATTCTGAAACACAACACACAGAAAAATGCATAAAAATTAAACGCACACATTAATGAGTAATCAATTATAAAATAAAAACAAATAATTACAAAGGACTCATGAAACCATCACCCAGGTTAGGAAAGAGAATACTGTCATACCCTGAAGGTCCCTTTGTGTCTCTTTTCAGTCATAACCCAAAATTTCTCCCCAATCACTATCCTGACCTTAACAGTTATCACCTCATTGGTGTTCTTTATAGTTTTTTTATCTGTGTGCATACTAAAAATAGAATTTCTTTTTGCCTGTTATTAAAACTGATACAAAGTAGAATCATACCAAATCCAATCTTGTACTTTGCTTTTTTTTCTAAATCTTATTTTTATGTGATTCATTCGTATTAACCAATATAGTGTAAAACATTCATTTCATTTCTACTAGCACTTGTGCTATATGAATACACCACAATTTAGCCATTTTAATGTCCAATTATAATTCTAATATTAGACATTTTAATAGTGGACATTTGAGTTGTTTCAATGTTTTGACTATTATAAACATTGACCCTATGACAATTCTAATACATGTATTTTGGTGAACATGTGCATAAATTTGGAATTTCTGGGTATGTATATCTTTATCAGATAAAGCCAAACTGATTTCTAAAGGCGTTGTGCCTTGTCATAGTTTTTTAGACAATTCGATACCTTTTTTTTTTTTGAGACAAAGTCTTGCTCTGTTGCCCAGGCTAGAGTACCGTGGTATCAGCCTAGCTCACAGCAACCTCCAACTCCTGAGCTCAAGCAATCCTCCTGCCTCAGCCTCCTGAGTAGCATCACCAGCCCAGCTAATTTTTTCTATTTTTAGTAGTTTCTGGCTAATTATTTCTATTTTTAGTAGAGACGGGGGTCTCATTCTTGTTCAGGCTGATCTCGAACTCCTGACCTCAAGCAATCCTCCTGCTTTAGCCTCCCAGAATGCTAGGATTTTAGGTGTAAGCCACCGTGCCTGGCCAAGAAAATTAAATAGTTTTAAACATTCTAGATTATTCAAACATAATCCTTTCTGCAGGGGTAAAGCTTCTACACAGGCCAATATTAGTATACATATAATAATTTAACCTTAAAAATGAGCATAATTTTCTGAATATCTAAAAAGGTACATGTTCAATAAAAAAACTTAAAACTACTTGACAATAAGTATGATAGAAAAATATATTGGGTTAAAAATTACCTAAAATACTTTATGTGATTTTTAGAATAAGTGATATATATAAAATAGGGCATTATTTATTAAACTTCCAATTAAGTAAAGACTAATATTCTAATGATATTAAGAATTATTATTACATATTTAATTTCAAAGGCAGCTGAACATTATTATGGTTGCAAGTAATCTGTACTATAACATTTATTCTCCAACTGTAAATTATAAATTTCTAATTTCATAAATGGATATAACAGTATCTACCATGATAAGCAATTAATTCTTCCATTGCTTAAACTACTATATGTTAGAAAGCTATTGTCAAAGCATCTAGAAATCTCCAAGCACAAGGAGAGGCTAATTATTTCTTAAAACTACTGAGACATGGCAAAACCTAAAAATTCAAAACTTTGTTTTCAAACATACTTTCATTTTTAGTGTTCCTTTTCTCTTAGGTAATGAATGTGAAATATAAATGACCACGGGTGAGGAAAGGACAGCATCCCAAAAAGCAGCAGCCTCTGACAATGATTAATGCGGAGCTGCCGAAGGATGTCTGGCAGCAAAAGAAGCAATAGCTTATGTAACTGATAAAAAAATTAGTCAGTAAGACCCTAATAACATATCTCCCTGGAACCTGAGATAGTGTCTTTGATGAATTGTTTAAGCCAGCCTGTATTCTTCTACCTGTTTAAACTATGGAGGCAAAAATATGGTTAAAAAATTACAGATAACTTCTGTTATTCAAAGTGGTTGATGGACGGGTTTGTCAGTTAATGGAATATACTGATTAACAGAATTATCACATATACTAAACATATTAAAATATGTTTTTCATTAACACTATATTGAATGTCAGTTAATTTTTCCTTAAGGATTCTGAAAGCATTTCTATATTTCAAATTATCTTTATAAGCCATGGAAACACTGCATAATTCTATTAATATAAAAAGTGTGAGAGACTGGACTGAATTTCTGTCCATCTTGTGACATACTTTAGAATCTATTTTATTGAATAAGTTAACAAAGGTTGACTTGCCATGTGGTCCTTATAATGGTAGAGCAGATAATGTAGAAAAAAATTCTGGGTATTTGGCCTTTCTAGTTATTTGAATCAATTTCTCTCTCTCTGGGAGTGTGGGTGGGGAGGGTGTTTCCAAATAATTATGAACTTACAATTAAACTAAACCTCTGTTAAATCTTAGAACATATTTCTCAGAGAGATATTCTTCTTACTGAACTTTAATCAATATATTATAATATGTTAAATAAGGCTACAGGTAAAAATTGCTAAACTATGGTATATTCAAAGATTACTCTGTTCAAAACAAAGCTTCACCACCTACAGTTTGAACATCAGCTTCTCATCAAAGTGATTATAAAGGCTTCCTTTATAGAGATGACTCAAAACCTTGATGAACACACCCATGTCACTGCTTATGATGGCCAGCCTCTTTAATTAGGCACCTGACTATTCTAGATACTAGCTGAATTTAGTGGTGGAACAAGGGCCCCTGAGAATCTGTGCTTTGATCATCTGAGAAAGTCTCAAAAAGATGGGATATGGAGATATCAAAGAAAGAAGGAAAATAAGGAGAAGACAGACGAGATCATAAACAGATGACAATGAAACAGAGGAAGAAATCAACCTTAAGGTGAGATAAAGTGAATAATCACAATAGAACCATTGTGTATCACTATTAACATTAGAATCAAGTTATCTGATTTACATCATGAATTTACTACAATGCTGTTCATTTTCAGAACACCAAACCCAAATGCAGCGGAGAGGTCCAGAAAGTTTAAAACTAAAGCATTTTCTTTGGGTTTGGCAAAACTGCCACCTCCTCCAGAAAGTCTATCCTGAAAGTTCTGGCATAGCTGGGTTAGGAGATTCTCCTCTCTAGTCTCTTCCTCTATGGATCACTTTCACTTTAAGTTCTTTAATGAGCATGTATTGTTTTTGTCACCAGAAAAATAAAGACATATAAAAGAGAATAAAAATAGTAAGTATGTGCCTATATAATCTGTGCCCCATCCTGGACTATGAGGTCTTTGAGATCATAAATTATAAATGATTCACCTTTGTAATCCTACTTCCTAGCCCACTACCTGGCAAATGATGCTCAATAAATGTTCTGTTAAATGAAGGTGTCTGAAGGGAAAGAGAGTATAAAAAAATAAATCACAGAAATGATAAAAGATTTCCTTGCCACAGTATATTGGTTCATAATGGTCCAGGTTCTGAATTTGGGACAATTACATTGAATTCTTTAACTCTAAAGGGTTCTGGTTAAAAATAACTCCAAATAAGTATTTATTTTCTTCTAGCCAGAACAATTAGTTCTATTGAGAAACTGTCTTATTCTTCACATCAGATCTCTTACTTTATCGCCAAAAGTACATGTTTAAAAAGATATACTATGTGAAGGGGAAGGAAGAAGGAAGAACAAAGCCAGGAGAAAATAAACCAGGCAGCACTGTGCTATTTATCACGTGGAAAATACTTACATGCAGCAGCAACACGGCAGCAAGAAAAGACTGGCCCTGGCAGTAGCCAATGTCTTCATCATACACAGAGTAGGCCTAGGGAAAAGACGAAGGGAAAGAGACACTGTAAATATTCACAGATGGCAAGTGCTAGCTCACACCAGCCTGCTGCTTGTCCCCGACCCTGGGATGTCCACAATTCCACCGATCTGTCAACGTGAACGTGTGTGCCGTTAGCACAGCGGGACCCCCAGAGAGACTGTGCATGTTCTAAAGCAGTTCTAGATGTCCCTTTATCCCAGGTTGATCTTAAGAATTCTGAAATAAAGAAATTCTCAGAGCACCTAAGTTAGTTTTAAAAGCTCCATCATGGTTTGAGGTCCGGTATATGAGACCACAAAGGAAGAGGAAGAGTAAGAAGGATTTAAGGTTGATGTGGGAGTTCAAAGGCACTATGAAGGAGAAATCTGGAAGCTGCCAAGAATGTAGCGCAGCTCTTCTATTCCGACAGACAAAAAAAATTACCCTCTAGAACCTCCAGAAGTTCTCAAAGATGTTCTAAACTACTCTCGTAGTTTCCACGTGGCTGCAGAGTAAAAATGGTTCCTCCCATCTATACGACTAAGGTAAACCTGAAATACTTAGCATTGCCCTGAGCTTTTTGCAGAATGGCTAAGAGAGAGCCTCATATCACATACATGCCTGCTGTTACAGGTGCTCTGGCTATTCCACATCTTTTCTTGTTGTTGTTGATTTTAAATTCCAGTCCTGAAATAGTGCAAGCATATCCTCGTCTTTAACGTCACTCCAACCAGGCCAACTGGAATACAGCCAGCAAGGCTCATCCCTGGGAAACACAGCGCTCACGGGAAAGTAACTATCACACCATTCAACTTAACACTCACCTCTTTATCTTCAGACAATTAAGGAAATAAGGTTGTATACTTAATATATACTAAATAGTACTTCAAACATCCGGGATTATAATATTAAAAAAAAAAGGCATCCTGTATTAGTTTTGAGGAAGCTGAATCAGTCACAGGAGGCAAAGTGTGCTGATTAAAGAGTAAAGAATAGGAGTTAGAAAGCTGCTTCTATAAAAGTACAGACAGAAAATATTCTAGGCTTTAAGGGATGCTTATGGCATCAGTTGCTTTTTTAAAAAAACAAACTCTTAAAATGTAAAAACCATTCTTACATCAAGGGCAGTACAAAAACAGGCTTCCTGGGCCAGAGTTCACTGACCCTAATTTAGAATTAAAAAAAAAAATTCAGGTACTGCTACGTTTATTTTTAAAAGACAAACATCCCAAAGTGTATTACTGGAATCCAGGATATGCAGCCCATCCCCTATATCCCATGTAGGTGCTGTGCCTCATTTAATGAAATTTCCACTTAATTCGCTTAATACAATACATTGTGATCTTGTGAGTGTAATAAAAATTATCTCTGACCAGGGCAAAATTTATCAAAAATAACCAGAAAGGCTTACCATAGAGAGGGTAAGTGTGGTATCTTCCATATGACAAAGTAGTCAGACTGCAGGGTCTAGAATTCTTTTTTCACTTAAAAAATAAACTTTATTGATGTATGGCTTACATTTAGTGAAATTTTAATTGCACAATTCCCTGAGTTAGGGTATTTATGTAACCTCACCATTATAGAATATTTCCATCACTCCAGAATGTTCTCACGCCTCTTTGCAAACATCTTCACTCTTGGCAACCAGTGATCTGATCTTTATCACAATGTATTAGTTTTGTATTTTTTTAATTTTCTATGAATGGAATCTTACAATATGTACTCTTTCATATCTGGCTTCGTTTACTCAGCATAATTTTTCTGAGATTCTTCCATGTTGTGTGTATCAGTAGTTAATTCCTTTTCGTGGCTGAGTAGTATTCTATAGTATGAATATCCTACACTTTGTTTATCCATTCTCATTTTCCAGTTTCCAGTTTTTAGCTAGTGTGAATAAAGCTTGTGTGTGTGTGATATACGCACACGCACACATATGCACACACACACATATATACACACACATATACATAAGGCTTTTTGTGGATATAGATTTTCATTTTCCTTGAGTAAATACCTAGGATTGGAGGTTCAAGGTTTAAATGGTAAGTATATGTTTAACTTACAGGAAATTGCCAAAGTATTTTACCAACTGTTATACAATTATTACACCCCTACCAGCAATGTATGAAATACCCATCGTTTCACATCCTTGTTAATATAATACTTTACACTGTCAGTCTTTTTCCTTCTATTCATTCCTGTGGTTTTGACTTCCATTTCCCTGACAGTTAATAATATAGAACATGTTTTCATGTGCTTTTAGGAAATTGATACATATTCTTTTGTGATTGCTCAATTTCTTGCCCAGTTGTGTAGCAGGGTTGTTTGCCTGATTACTGTTGAATCACAGGAGTTCTTCATATACTGTGTTTACAAGTCTGTCTGCTCAGGATGCTGTTACAGAACACCACAGACTGGGGAGCTGATAAACAACAGGAGTTTCTCACGGTTCTGGAGGCTGGGAGGTTCAAGATCAAGGCACCAGCAGACTTGGTGTCTGATGAGGGCCCACTTCCTGGCTCACAGAAATGGCGCCTTCTCAGCATGTCCTCCCAAGGCGAAAGGGGCAAATGAGCTCCACTGGGCCTCTTTTATAAGGGCACTAATCTACTCACGAGGGCTCTGCCCTCATTATCTAATCACCTCCCAAACCCTCACCTCTTAATATTATCACCTTGGAGGTTAGGATTTCAACACATGAATTTTGAGGGGACATAAACAACTCAGACCATCACTAAGTCCACTGTCAGACGTACGTACTGCAAATATTTTCTCCCTGCCTGTGATTTGCATTTTCATTTTCTGAAGTCTGTCTTTCAAGCAGCAGATTTAAATTTTGATGAAATTCAATTTAATAGTTTTTTTTTCTTTTATGGTTCATATTTGTGTGAACATGTGTCCTGTTTTGGGGTCATGAACATTTTTTCCTATGTTTTCTTTTAGAAGTCTTTAACTTTCAGCATTTATAATTAGGTCTGTGATCCACTTTTGAAATAAAAAATTTTAAAAACCAGGTAGTCTATGTCCTTCAACTTTATGCATTTTCAAAATAGTTTAGACTACTCCAGGCTCCTTTTATTTCTATGCAAATTTTAGAAACTTTTTAATTTTTTCCAAAAAATGTCTATTGTGATTTTGACTGGGATTGTGTTGAATCTATAAATAAATTTGGATGATGATATCTTAACAGTATAGTCTATCAGTCATGACCGTGGTATATTTCTTTCCATTTATTGAGATCCTCTTTAATTTCTCTTAGTAATACTTTATAGTTCTTAGCACAGAGATCTTGCACGTCTTTTTAAAAATTTTCCCCTAAACATTTTATATTTTCATGCTATTAGAAATGTGGGTTTTTTTGATTTTTCAGTTTTTGGTGTTTTTTTTGAGACAGGGTCTACTCTGTTGCCCAGGCTAGCATGCAGTGGCACGATTATAGCTACTGCTATAGCTTTAGCTTCCTTGCGTTAGCTTCCCGAGTAGCTGGGACCTTACCACACCTGGCTAATTTTTCTTTTTTCTTTTTTTGTAGAGACGGATCTTGCTATGCAGCCCAAGCTGATGTCAAATTCCTAGCCTCAAGTAATCCTCTCACCTCAGACTCTCAGAGTGCTGGGATTATAGGCATGAGCCACTACACAATGCCAATGGGGTATTTTTAAAATTTCATTTTCCAGCTGTTTGTGGTTAGTACATGGAAATGCAACCAATTTTTTATATTGACCTTTATGCTATGTCTTTAGTAAATTTACATATTAATTTTAGCTGCCTTTTAAAATATTCCTTAGGATTTTCTACATGTATAACCATGTTGTCTGAGAATGTTACAGTTTTACTTCTTCTGACCTGTATGCCTTTTTTCCCTTGCCCTCCTGCACTGACTCCAGTATTGCACTTGTACTGCAATACAATGGTGAATACAAGTGGTGAAAGAAGAAGGACATCTTCATCTTCTTCCGGATCTTAGGAGTCAAACATTCAGTCTTTTACCATTAAGTACAGTGTCTATAGATTTTCCATAGATGTCCTTCATTAGGTTGAGGAAGTTTCTCTCTATTATTACTTTGCTGAGTACTTTTATCCTGTATGTGTATTGAATTTATAAAATCATTGTAATGATCATTTTCTTTTCTCTTTTGTTATGTTAATACAGTAAATTTCACTGATTTTCAAATGCTGGACCAACCTCGCATAACTGGGTCAAGATGTAGTTTTCCTTTATTTTGCTGGATTCAGTTTTCTGCTCTTATTTTTACTTTTTTGGAGAGTATTTCATGAGGGATATTGGCCTGTAACTTTTTTTTGTTATGTTTGACATATTTTGGCACAGAGTTACGCTGGCCTTATAAAACGGGTATGTTAGTGTTCTCTCTCACTCTGTTTCTGACGGAATTTTGTGTAAGAATGGTACTAATTCTTCCCTAAGTTTTAGAACCTAACAATGTCTGAGAACTAGATGATCAGGAAGCAGCCTTTCAGCTATTTAAAACTCTAATCACTCAGAGTTTTCGTTCTTTTTTATAAATCATATTTATTGAGGTATAATTTATATATAGTAAAATTGACCCTTTACTCATTTTCTCTGAGAAAGACATACTACTGGATTTGTTGATGACAAATACTTCTACAGTCTTTAAATTCTATCTGTATGAAGCTAAATAATGAGGAAGCAAAGTGCTTTATTCCACAGAAGTATCTTTACTGAGTTAATATTTAACATTACATATTTGGCCTTTTAGTCTTCAACATATTCAACTCAAGAATCCTGGTATATGTAAGAATTATCCAATTAGGTAGAACTTATGTATCTATTGTACAGGCACAATGAAATCACCATCTACCATATCGTCCCCAATTCCCATGCTAGCATAACCATGTATCCCTGGTGTCCTGGCATAATTATTAATAACATCACCTTAACCTTCAAGTTTCCTAATTAGGATGATAAATAGAGCCATTCATTCTATACTAGGATTCATATAATAAATTCCTCTAATTTTGTGCCTGAAAAAAAAAAGTGTGCCTTATTTTTTAAAGAAAGGATATGCTAATAAGATAATTAATATTATATAAATCAGCATTTTCTTTTTGCCTTAACTGCCAGGAATTAATTATCACATAAGTTACTCAACTCTAGAAAACAGCTCATCTCTGATATCTGATAACATCCATTCCTCTTGGTCACTATATTTTTATCTATTTTTACATGCATTTTAATTTTATAAAATCTTTCAGGTCTTTCAGTAAATAGAAGGTCAATCAAAAAATCAAACTCAATCAAAAAATCATATCATGGTACTATTGTTCTCATTTAACCTTTTTCTGCTAATGATTATATTATCATACTCTCTTCTAATGAGAGAAAAATTAGAGCACTAGAATCATTACCTAATGAATCTGAAAGAAGCTTTTCTTCATTATCACAGTTTCCAGAGTTCTGCCTAATTTTAAAAATTGAAAGATCAATTAGTATCCTTTTACTTATTTAATTTTCTTTGATTTATATAGTTATATTTCTGATTGCTTCACTTGTGCTTTTATCCAGGGTTCGTGTGTGTGTGTGTGTGTGTGTGTGTGTGTGTGTGTGTGTGTATGTATGTGTACTGGGGTGGCTGGAAGAAGGATACAGGGAGAATACAGAAGAAAAAAAAGAGGAAGAAATAGGGAAAAAGTTATAATACTGTCTCTGTTTGTAGTATGTCTGATTATAAGGTGGTCTGTCACTTTCTTTTCCATAGACTAGAAAATCTGAGATTTGCTGATGACAGAGCGTATTACATGAGCAATAAATATATTCTCAAGGCTTCCCCTTCTCCATGAAAGATGTCTGAAGTTCAGAATTCCTTAAAAATGTGGATCTTCAACAATACTATAAAACTAAAAATTGATAACAGGAAGAACTTAAAAAAATTCACAAATACATGAAAATTAAACAATATGCTCCTGAACAGCCAATGAGTCAATGAAGAAATGGGAAGGAAAATTTAGAAATTTCTTGAGACAAATGAAAATGGAACCACAACATACCCAAATCTATAGAATACAGCAAAAGCAGTTCTAAGAGGGAATTTTATAGCAATAAACACTTACATCAAAAAGAAGAAAGGTCTCAAAAAACAACCTAATCTGGGACTTTAGAGAACTAGAAAAACAAAAACAAACTAGGCCCCAAATTAGTGCAAGGAAGGAAATAACAAAGATCAGAACAGAAGTATCCAACAACAGACGAATGGATAAAGAAAATATGGCATATACACACAAGGGAATACAATTCATCCATAAAAACGAATGAAATCCTGTTATATGCAGGAACATGGATGAAACGAGAAGGCATATGTTAAGTGAAATAAACCAGGCACAGAAAGGTAAAACACTGCATGTTTTCATTCACATGTAGAAACAACAAAAAAGTTGATCTTATAGAAGAAAAAAGTAGAACAGAGGATACTAGAGGCTGGGAAGGGAGGGGGAAGTGAGGGATGGGAAGAGATTTGTTACAGGATACAAAATTACAACCAAATAGAAGAAGAAGTTTTAGTGTTCTATAGCACTGTAGGATGACTACAGTTAACAATAATGTATTAGTTTCAAATAGCTAGAAGTAGCATATTGAATGTTCCCAACACAAAGAAATGATAAACATTTGAGATGATGGATATACTAATAACTTCAATCTGATCATACATCATATATACTGAAACATCACTATGTACCCCATGAATGTGCACAATAAAAAATGGGGGAAAACAATGTACCAATCGAAAAGCTTAAAGGAATACCTGGGGAATGAGCTGTCCATAAGAGCTTTGTAAGACTCATACCTGAGAATCTAGAGGGCAATGCTCACATGTAGGGCTATGCACATGCTCGAGGCTCTGTGCCTGCTCAGGAGGGCTCCATGCTCTCACCTCTGGCAGATTTGAAGCTCTGCATAAGCAGGAAGTGAAGGCAAGACAGTTTCAACTGGCTGGCTGAGTAATGGAAAGCTGTGCCCAAACACATACGCAACACTCCAGTCAGCAAAGCCTGGGAAACTAATTGGTTCCAGGAATTTAAGGAAATCTCTGTTCAGTCATTAGCTGACCACCAAGCAGAGATTTCAGTTGATAAATGTGACAAAGAATATACATTTCACAGAATTAAGTCACAAAACCAAACAATTACTGCAACAAATACTACTACCACCAGGTAAATACACAGCGACAGAATGCAGATTAATGATTGACCCGGGATGAGGACGGGGTGATGGGGAGTGAATTCTCATGTGTACAGAGTTTCTCTTTGGACTGATAAAAATACTCTAGAATTAAATAGAGATGATGGTTGCACAACTTTGTAAACATATTAAAATTCACTGAATTGTACATTTTAAAGGGGTGAATGCTGTGGTATGTGAATTATATCTCAATAAAAAAAGAAAAAATGGATACGCACATATGTTTGTGTGTACACAGATACATATGCATGTATGTATTAAATACATATATTCCCTAGCTGTGTCCAGTGAGATGACTTGCAAGTGATAATATCCCAATAACAATAAATACACCTAGCACACAGATCTTGGTTTCTTACCATGTCTACTAAAGGAAACAGAGATCTTTGGAGAAATGGCTATTTCTAGAGTTGGGACTGAGAAATAAACCTGAAACATCTTTCTGAGCCATAAAGAAAGGCAAAGCTCAAAGAAGGATAGAATATGTCAAAAGGACACAGAAACCGGCTTGAAGGCTTCCCACTGGCCAATTTGGGGACAATTTGAGCACCAAAACAATCACAGCAAGAGAATGTAATCCACTGACTAAAATGAGAATCCATGAGTCCATATGGATATGATAATAAATAAATCAATGAATAAATTGAAAGTCTGATGAGGAATGGGACATTTGCATTATTATAAAGTATTTCCATACAAAACACCTATTAATTACAAAGGGTACAAAAGTAACTTCATAATGAAGACACCTGGTAGACAACACTTTATTTATGTGATCGTCATCAATAATGGGAAAAACTGAAACTGTATACCACCTAAGAGGAAGAAATAAGAACAGGTTATTTCTTCTCTGCTATTTCTGTCAAAGATGTATAACCTGACTCTAACCATGACAAAACATCAGAAGAACCCAAATTGAGGGACATTCTAAAAAATGGCTGACCTATAATCTTTAAAAGAATCAAGGTCAAGAAAGTAAAGCAAAAAGTGAGAACTGTTCCAGATTGAAGGAAATTAAAAAGACATGATAGCTATAAATGAAATGGATCCTTTTTCTATAAAGAACATTTGGACACTTAGTAAAAACCTGAATGATGTCTAAAGCTTAGGTAGTGGCAGCAATATATCAATGTTAATTTACTGATTTATATATTGCATTATGGTTATGTAGAAGAATATCCTTTCTTGTTGGGGGTGTTGAGGCATCATGCTGGAAAATCAGGAAAACAAAATTCTGTACTTGCAACTTTTCAGTAAGTTTGAGATTTAAAAACAATAAATAGAAATATGGGGCCAGGTGCCGTGGCTCACACCTATAATCCCAGCACTTTGGAAGGCTGAGGTGGGAGGACTGCTTAAGTCCAGGAGTTTGGGACCAGCCTGGCCAACATAGCGAGACCCTGTCTCTACAAAAAAATAAAATTAGAGGTTACAATGAGCTATGATCAGGTCGTTGCACTCCAGCATAGGCAACAGAACAAGACCCTGTCTTAAAAAAAAAAAAATACACACACACACACACACACACACACACATATACATATATATAAATTTGACAGTATCATCTTGTTTATTGAATCGAATAATAAAATATGTGAGCCTAGAAAAGGTTATTAAGTTTGTCCTATATGCTGGTAAAAAGGAGAGTATCAACATAAGCTCTAAAAATAGATTCACTGATATGAAATAATCTAAACACTGGAGACAATAAATGTAGAAGGCTACATGTACTCACAAATAAATATTCACTCACAAAGCAATTTTCTTATCTAATATAGCTGGCAAAATTCCTAGATGTAAGTTTCCTCTTATATAACTCTTTAAAAAAAAACAAAAGGTCCTTGGCTACAATTTAACTAACATACTCTTTTAGAAAAAGGAAATATAAAACAACTAGACAACCACATCCTTTAAAAAAATTTTAATGTCCCCATTACAATTAAACTACTGTCTGATTATGGCAAATTAGTCAGAGTTTTCAGTTTACCTTCTTGTACTTTTGATTTTTAAAAAAAGGGTATAATAGAGGACGCCAATCAGGAACTCCACAAAATAAAGAGAAGCAATAGCCCTGCCCTTAAGAAGCTTAGCCCACAAAGATTTTGCGAATAAAAGCACTTCACAGAAGAAGGAAATAGTAGGAACTGAGAGCTCTTTTTGGGTTTATATGCATTAAACTTTGATCTAAAATATCTATATTCTCTTGAAATATGGTTAGTGTGAATTAAATAAATAAATAACCTATCTTCCGGCCATGGAAATGCATGTCACGTGTCCAACAGCAGGGAATACAACTGACTGAGGGCCCAACTAACCGTTATGCTCTGAAATCCATCCCTGCATTTGCACCCCGGCCACACTTCCCATGGGCTGCTCTAGGCAATGACTGAGTAGATTGGGAACATTGAGGCCGGCCAGCTTCTGAATAAGGCGGGACCTCATAGGGAACCTTGCTGAGGATTCCCCATGTGCCTGGTCGAACTTTCCTTAGAAGTAAACCACAGTCTAAGGTGTTTCCTTCTAACCTTCCTCCCGTTCTTCCTCCCTTGTGGTTAGACTTGCATTGTGGTCCAGTGGCTCTCCCAGCCTCTCCAGCTCCTTCCCTGTTTTCTCTCGCAGGTATTACTCCTAATACATGTCTTAGACATTGAATCCAGTCTTCCTAGAGGATCGGAATTAAGACAGTCCCTTCCATCAAATCAGTCCACAGAGCTAATTACACTGGCACAGTGTGACTAGTATTACACTTGCCCCTCTGAGACAAAGAGAAAGAAAATGCCAAAGACACCTTCTTCCCTGAAAGACTGAACACAAGGCAGAAAAGACTTAAATGAAACTAATCAGATATTGTTCAAAATATGATCTGTAGTAATAATCTAAATTTCATAGGATATTTTAAACATGAATTTTATTGTGTACATTCAAGGTTTACAACATGATATGGAATACACATAGATAGTAAAAGTTTACTATAGAGAAGCAGATTAGCATACCTATCATCTCACATAGTTATTTTTTTGTGTGTAACAAGAGCAGCAAAAATTTACTAATTTTACAAAATCCTAATATAATACAACTTTATTAACTATAGCCCTCAAGTTGTACACTAGATCTCCAGACTTGTTGTAACCTGTAAATCACTGTGGGCAGAGTGAGTAGACAAGTCTTACAAAGAAGATGGGCAACTGAGATTTGAACTGATCGGAGGAGGAGGAGGGCAATTCAGATTCACATTCTTTCCAGGAGAGAAAGCAGGAAGAGGTCTGGTTAAAGAGGAGGCTTCGAAGGTGCAGGAAGAGGACTGGTTAAAGACAAGGCTTCAAAGGTATAAAGATGTTGCCAACTCACAACATAACAATCAGTAAGCAGGAGATAAATCCCCATAATTCTGTAACATAAATAATCCACTGAGGACTGAGTTTATTGTCTAGGATAGTTAAGGCATTTGAATCTAATATAGGAATAGATATCAATTGTGGGGAAAAAATGCATAAGTTCAGGAGGCACCATGAATAGCATTTTATTTGAAGGTTCCTTGTGTTTTGTCTTTGCAAATTAGTTTTTTCTTTCTTTTCTCTTTTTTAGAAAGTAATTTTACTCTTCTTCTCTTCCTCAAAGAGTAACATTTTCTAAAAAGAGTGACTATAATCAAACCCTTAGGATTCACACCAATCACTTTATTCTAATTTTATCCATTTTTATCATCCTCATAATCTCACCCTCTCTCTTCTGCATCCTAGTAATGATGGTTTCAATTAGCCTTGCAGCTGAAAGACTACAGGCTCCACAGAAACTACAAAGCTATTTCAAGAAAAGCTCTTATGGAACTAAGAACATGCAGAAACTTTGAAAATCCCTTCAGGTACTCTCAAGAGCATTACAAATCACTCATTCTCTTTCCAGGAGTCCAGCTGCACAAACCTGATCTTTTCATTGTTATAGTCTCAGATGAAAAATCCATATTTTAAAATCACATTATATTAATATCTTCTCAGTTGAGCTCTGACTCATAGAAAGTCTATCCTGTTAATATGTATATTAGAGAGAACCCCAAAGAAAAACAACCCCAAAATAATCCCTCCTTATGACTACAGTGATACTAACAAACATAATAAATAATTTTGAAGTCCTGTCAGAAAAGGCTAAGTATGAAGTTAACCCTCAAACATACACACATCCCTTTATACAAGTGAAGCTTTTCAACTTTGGGTTGCTGAGATTTCTTTATGAGTGTGTTTATATGCGTGTGCATACACTTACTGTTCTAAATAGTCGTAAACATAATTGTCCTTGGCAGAAAAGCAGAATGGGATGATTCTTTTAAAAGGGATAATGTGAAATGATGCAAAGGAGAAAAAACCTGAAACTCTGGGAGATTAAAATTTATCAATATGCAAATCTGGCACCCTCTCTACTCTAATGTAGACAAGAGGATCAGTGAATATTCCCCTTCTCCCCCAGAAAATATGAAACTATTAACCAACAAATTGTCCACTGAAAAGTTTGAGGAAACACTGAAAAATTCACCTCTCATATTCCCTCACTAGAGCTAAATGGTATCTTGCAGAAGAAGAAATTTTGGAAAAACTGTCCTACAAGAATGCTAACAATAACTAAGCAAAGATTTTAGTGTTCTTCTAGTATCAGGGACAAAAAATTAAAGTGTTGAGGCTGCCACAGAGGACAGTCTCTAGTAAATATCTCAGGCTTTTAGTTGAGATCCTGGAAGGGCTTCACCCTCTAAGCAAGAAATAGAACAGTCGAAAATGGGTCCAAGTGATTTGCCATACTCTTATCTTCCTACCAGAAAAACACTGAATCTATTCTGGAGAAAAATAATATCATTGAAAGCCTTTATAATTGTTCATGCACAAGGTTTAGCATTCTACTAAAAATGATCCAGCATGAAAGAAAACATGAGAAAATAAATAGAAATCAGGAGACAATAGAAAATAGAAATATATCTATAGGTGATCAGATATTAGACATCATCAGACTTGAATCTTAAAATAATTATAGTAATTAAAATAATTATTTAACCGGTTTAAGAAAATAGAAGAAAAAAGAATTTCACGAGAGTACGCAGGAAGAAATGAAGAGCACAAGAACAAATAAACAGGTGAATCTAAATGAATATGAACTTTTTAAAACCAACAAACAAAAAAATAATATCCTTCGTACATGGGGGTGGTATTAGTCCATGTACAGAATTAAACACGTGACAATAATAGGACAACAAACAGCAAAGTGATAAATGGATTTAAAGAGATATAAGGTTCTTGCATTTTCCAGGAAAGTATGAAAGCTCTAACGGAGGCTGGGTGCTGTGGCTCATGTCTGTAATCCTAGCACTTTGGGGGGCCAAGGCGGGAGGATGACTTGAGCCCAGCAGTTTGAGACCAGCCTGAGCAAGAGCGAGACCCCATCTCTACAAAAATTAGCCAGGCTTGGTGGTGTGCACCTATATCCCAGCTACTCGGGAGGCTGAGGCGGAAGGATTGCTTTGAGCACAGGAGTTTGAGGTTGCTGTGAGCTATGATGAAGCCGCTGCACTCTAGCCTAGACAACGGAATGAGACCCTGTCTCAAAAAAAAAAAAAAAAAGTACTAAAGTGGATTTTAATAAGCCAGGAATGAATGTTGTAATAACTAATAGTTACAGAGTGAAAAATGGGGAAGAATCCAAGAAAGGAGGAAACAGTAACATATGGGACGTATACAGCACAAAGAGTAGCTATTAAGTTTAAAATCAAGTACGTCAGTAACTTCATTAAATATAAATGCATTCAATAAAAAAGCAAGATTGTAGAGCTAGTTAAAATAACAAAACCTAACTATAATAGTCCCACCTTTACCCATTGTTTCACTTTCCATGGTTTCAGTTACCCATGGTCAACCACATTAACATGAAAATATTAAATGGAAAATTCTAGAAATGAACAATTGGTAAATTTAAAATCACACACCTTTCTGGACAATGTAATGAAATTTTGCACGATTCTGCTCTGCCCTGCCCAGGACATGAACCTTCCCTCTGTTCGGCATATCCACATTGTATATGCTACCAGCTCCTTAGTCACTTAGGAGCTGTCTCAGTTATCACATCAACTGTCATGGTATATTAGTGTTTGTTTGTGTTCAGGTAACTCTATTTTATTTAATAATGGTCCCCAAGTGTAAGAGTAGTAATGCTGGTGTTACTGTTATAATTGTTCTATTTTATTATTAGTTATTATTGTTAATCTCTTACTGTGCCTAATTTATAAATTAAACTTTATCATAAGTGTTTATTCATAGGAAGAACATAGTATATATAGGGTTTGGTACTATCTATGATTCCAGGCATCCACTGGAGGTCTTGGAATTCATCACTGTGGAGAAGCGGGAACTACTGTATAAGATGCTTATAAAAGACATACCTTAAATATAAGGACTCAAAACAATTGAAAGTAAAAGGATACAAAAAGATATACAATGCAAAATAAAATCAATGTGGCCATACTGATATCCAAGTACATATTAGCAATAAAGAAAAATATTTTATAAAGATAAGCTTAATTTGACATGAAGATATAACAATATTAAATTTGTATGCACTTAATAATGTTTTATGACTCAAAATACATAAAAAAAAAACTTGACAGAACTAAAAGGAAAAAGATGTAAGTCCAAAATCACACTTTGAAATTACAGCACAACATCATCTGTAACTGACAGAACAGAACAACAACAAAAAAAAAATTAGTGCGTATAAAGAAGATAAATGTCTATAAAAATCACCAAATGCAATGGGTCAAAGAAATCACAATGGAAATTAGAAAACATTTTAAACTAAATGGTAATAAAACATGACATATCAAAACTGAGAAGATCACAATTGAATACTACTCGGCAATAAAAAACACTACTGAAACACTCAACTACATGGATAAATTTAAAAAAGCATTATGCTATATGAAAGAAGCCAGATGCAAGACAAAATATACTATATCATCCATTTATATTGACTCTAGAAAACAGGAGCTAATCTATAATGACAGAAGGTAAGTGGTTGCTAGGGTCAGGCATGGGTGGGGAGAGTGGCTGCGAAGGGTTATGAGGAAGTTTTTGAAATGATTTTATTAAATGTTTGGTATCTTGCTTGTGGTGTATTTTGATTGTGACCCCACGGGTGAAAACATCGGCCAGCATTTATCAAACTATATGTATAAAATGAATACATAGTTTATTGTATCTAAATTATATATGAATTCTGTTGATTTTAAAAATTAGAGTCTTGACTCTGAAAAAAGAAACAAACTTTGTAAAGATGCATCTAAAACAGTACTCAGGAGAAATCTGTAGTCTTTGAAGTATCTATCAGAAGAGCAGGAAGGCTCAAAAATCATTTATTTAAATATCTGTCATTAAAAGCTAAAAAAAAAAAGAATAGCAAATTAAACTCAAAGCGAAAGAAATGAAACAAAAACAAGAGCAGATATAGCGATGAAATACAAAACAAATATGCAATAGATAAAATCAACAAAGACAAAGTTGGTTCTTTGAAAATACTAATAAAATTGACAAACCAGTAAATCAGGCGTGGTGGTGCACACCTGTAGTCCTAGCTACTCAGGAGGTTGAGGCAGGAGGATGGCTTGAGGCCAGGAGTTTGAGGCTGCAGTGCATTATGACCATGCCTACGATTAGCCATTGCATTCCAGATTGGGCAACACAGTGAGACCCAGTCTCTTGAAAAAATGATAAACTACCGATTCAATGCAATCTCAATCAAAATCCTGAAAGTTTTCTTTTTTCTCAAAAATCAACATGCTGATTTTAAATTATAGAAATACAAAAGGTCAAGACAGCAAAAACAACTTTGAAGCCAAACAAATTTGGTAGCCTAACACTACCAGAATATAAGACATTTTCTTATTAGTAGCTTATATAAAGCTACTATAATTATAATAGTGTTGTATTTGTACAAAGATACATACATAGGTCAATGGAATACAATGGTTCTGAAACAGGTGCATACATATGTAAATTTGATTTATGACAAAGATGTACAGCAATACAGCTGGATCAACTGGAGATGTATAAGGGGAAAAAAATGAATCTTGATTTCTACCTCACAAAAAAAATCAGTTGTAGATGGATCATAGTCCTCAATGTGAAATGCAAAAGCATAAAATTTCTAGATTATATCAGAGAATATTTTCATGACTTTGGGTTAGGCAAATAATTCTTAAACAGGACACAAAAACACTAACCCTAAAAGAAAAGATTAATAAATTGGACCTCCTTGAAATTAACAGCTTCTATCAAAAGATACCATTAAGAGTGTAAAAAAGCAAGCCATAGAGCAAATATTTGTAACATATATATCGAAAGAAGGACTGATAGCCACAACATAGAAAAAATTCCCACAAAATAACAAAGAGATCTCAATTGCAAAATTGAGCAAAAGACAGTTTTGTCATGAAAGAGGATATTCTAAAGACCAGTAAGCATGTGAAAAGGTGCTTGTTCATCCTCAGTAGTCAAAAGGGAAATGCATATGAAACCACAATGAGATACCACCACACGTTCACCAAAATGGTTAAGATTTAAAAGTTTACCAAGTGTTGGTGATAATATAGAGCAACTAGAACTCCTACATATCTATTGGTCAAAATGTAAATGGTAAAATTTCAAAAACTTATTTGGCAATATCTACGAAGTTGAACATGTGCATATCCTTTGACCCAGAAATTCCATTTCTAATATACATCTAACAGAAATGCATATATATGTGCACCAAAACATTATTAATACCAGGGTGTATATAGCAGAATTATTCATAATAGCTAAAAACTGAACACAACTCAAATGCCTAGCAAGAATAGAATGAATACCATTTTGTGGCATAGTCATACAGTAGAATATTATGCAGTGATAAAAATAATATACTACTACTATATGCAATAACATGGACGAATCCATAGTCAACATGGATGAATCTCACAGTCAATGCAATAACATGGATGAATCACGGATCAATCTCATAGTTTCACAGACAAAAGAAACCAGACCCAACAAAGTCCATATTGTGTGAGTCCATTCTTTAAAGTTCACAGAGAGGCAATATGAATACATGGGTAATGAAGATATCAGACGGGTGGTTACCTTTAGCAGAGGTAGTGACTGAGCAAGGAAATACATGTAAGACTCCGGGGGGTTTGCAAAATTCTGTATCTTTATCTTACAGTGTTTATAGAGGAGTGTTCACTTGGTAAAAACTCACTGAGTGACAGCCAAATATTTGTGCACTTTACTAGATACGTACATCACATGCTATACTTTAATAAAAGGTTTTTTTAATGGTGACAATGAGATCTAAGATAATCTAAGGAAGCTATTCTTTATAAAGATGAAGTCTTTAATTAAAAGATTCTACCTTCTTACAGTTAGCTACAAGGCAAAGTGTGTAAATGTGATAGACAACTGCTATTTATTATATTATTATAAGTTCCTAGAGTCTTATTAAAACCTTTAAAGGTCCAAAGCACTAAAGAGATTATGATGCCAACCCCCATATGTAGTTCAAATAATCTTTAAAAATGAAATAAAAATTTACATGCATGCTAAAATTAAAATAACTTCTTTCTAGGATTTCAGATTATAACACTCTGGATGAAATCATTAACGATGAATTCATTTTTCTTTTGTGGTGCCCATAAGCATGTCCTTGGTCTACCTTCTGAGTAATCTTGCATTAGCTGATCCAGAAAAAAATAATGAAAACATTAACCTTGCCTAGGAGTCTGAGTAACTTCAAGTACATTGGTGAAGACCCTACTAATCTTCTCTTTATTATTATTATTTTTTTAAATAAGATATTTGCATGTATAGGGAATATAAAGTCATTTTCTTCTTTGCACTTTAGTATTTAGCTTGACAAAAATATATTTTCTAGCTCTTTGGATTTAATTTATGATGATGATGCTAAGATTCACTTGCTGTTTAAATACTGTTTCTCTAACACTGAGAAAAGCCACAAAAAACCATGGACTCTGGAGTTAGACAGACCTGCCCTGAAAAGAATACTAGTTTCATAATTTCTTACCTGTGTGATATGGGTAAATGCTTAACCTTCCTGAGGTTTGTTAGCCTAAGTATAAGAACAGAGATACAGTTTTTACTTCTGGAATAACTGTCAAGACTATAAACATGATGCATGTAAAAGTACCTAGAATAGTCTCTAGTACTTGGGAGATATTGAATAAATCATAATTTTTCTTTTTTATTACATATGTACATTCATAACAGTATTGTAGAAATAGTACAGAATTTTAAGCTATAAAATCTGGATTCAAGTTAGTCTCTGCCATTTAGTTGCTATGCAATTTTGGGCCAATAATTTAATTTCTCAGGGTTTCATCCATAAAATAAGGGAAATTCTACATGCTCTATCATGTTAACTACAGGGGTCAAATAACAACATGTACAGAAGTGCTTTCTAAACCACAAGGCTTCACAAGTTTCTGCTATTATTGTTGTGATTATGTTGATCAAAACGCTAGGATGGTTCTCGAAATCTTCTTGTAAGACTTGAAAGAATTCATTTTTCCTTAAGGAAGTTAATTTGCTTTGAGAATACACTGCTGTCCTTACAGACCTGCGGAAACTACTTAATTCACTGCTCATTAAGATGTGCTGGCAAAGTAGGAGGCCCCAGGAGTTCACAGGATTCCTCAGCAGCCCATGTTTGGAAGGTTGCCATCATTCAGAGCAGCTCACTAGAAACTCAAGGGAGAGAGAGGAGGTGCACAGAGAATAGAAAAACCTGTTTGGTTCTCCAAGGGCTTCCTGATTCCCCCAAGGTACTGTTCCAAACTAAATCCTTTTGGGTCTATTTGATCCAAGAACACCTATCATCCATAACAAACGGCTCTCATTCTGAAGTCAATGCAATTCCAAAGACATGAGTAGGAGAACTTCCCCAGATTGCTCACAGGTAAATTGGGCTATGCAGAGTAAAGAATACTGGACTGTAATTCGTTAGAAAACGCTGCCATTTACACTGGAGTTGATTCAGGCACCCCAAGGAAGAGGGCTGAATTAAAAGTAGTCAAATAGCTAGAAAATTGAATTGAAAATACTATCAACTAAGTAAACTAACTAAAACTAATTCATCACATAACCACAAATACTCCCTGAGCAATATTATTTATATTGTTTTCTAGGTTTTCAACTAAGTCTAGAAAACAATATAAATAGTATATGACATCTCATTTTAAGAGTTAGCGATCATTTGTATTCTTCAAAATTGTGCAGATCACTCATTGATATCAAAATATTACCTGAAATGTTCTAGCTTTTATAATAAATTCAATCTTTTTTCGATAAAAATATTTGATAAAACAAGGGTTAAGTTTATTTTTGTCCTCCCACAAAGCATTATATTATCAAATTATTAATCCAGATGAACAAAGGTATTGATCTCTCTGTAATACATTTAATCCTTCCAATTAAATTCACAGCAGTACCCTCTTTTTCAGAAAGCAGTTGCTCTAATCAAAAAATTAGAAAAAGCAATATGCACAAATTGAATTGCATACCAAAAGTCACTTCAAACTATTCTGTTGTGAACACTATTTTATCTGGTTTCTATGACTGACTGGTCTTAGGTCTCATGAAGAGATGAGAATCTAAAAGTGAACCACTAACTGGGCACCACTGGATGTGACAGACTCAAGTACAATAACACAAAGCCAGGTAAAGTCTTCAAGTTAAAGGAGACTCCTTTACAGCTTTGGTATTGAGACAGAGCTAATAACTGACACAGGACTTAACTATTAAATTCTTCCTTCATCTGTTATATTTTAGGGAAAAAAATTTTAAATACTTAGAATCACAGTAAATTGGAACTGGAACAATCTTGTCATACCCCACACCCTTATACTGATGAGGAAATCGAAAGAGTAATTTTCCCAAAGTCTTAGACCTGCTTCGCGGAAGAATCAAAACTAGAACCAGATCTCCTGATGCCCAGTCCAACCTGTCTATACCAACCTGTCTCCAAACTTAAAATAGATTTTTATATCATATGTAAATTATAAAAGTGCTAAAGATACTTGAGTGGTAGTACAGTTTTCCTTTCAAAAACACTATTTTAAAATATGTTATTGACCTAACTAATAAGAAAGACAGGGAAGGAAAGAGGGAAGGACCAAAACTTTTCATTTGCAGAAACCTTTCATTTGCATTAAACTACAAATTTGAAAACCCTTTCATTTACAGAAACTTACGAATTCTACTATTATACTTTGAGCTCAACTTTCCCCACATAAATTTATGACAACAGAAGAAGCTTTGAACCATTGCCATCTCCTCCTACTCTGAAAGAGATATTAAGAGCAAAACTGGGATTGACAGGACCATTAAAACACGACAGTAAGTTTTTAACAGTCTTCCCTCTAATCCGACAGTTCAGATCATTTACCATTGCGCCAAAGCCACCTTTCAACTTTTCAGCTACAGAGTCAGATTGTTATATCCTTGAAGCCAGAGTTGCTTCTAAACTTATTGTGACTGAAATTCTTTTAATAATTTCTGCTCAATTTAAGAGCACAACATATTGTATCTCTACTATAGGCTCCACTGATGAGGAATTGTCAGAAATAAATGAGGAAACACATGTGACAGTACTCTGCAAATATGAAATTATTTTAACATATGGAAGGCACTGTATTTTAAAAAAGGTCTATGACAGTGTTGCTGATGTGAATAAGATGCACCATCATTAGTGGTAAATCATTAGATGCATCTCCTTTAAAATCAGGAGCAAGAAAAGGATGTCTACCGTCATTGCTTCATTTTAATCTAACTTCATTTAACATTATCCTGGAGGTTGCAGTCATTGCAGTAAGACAAGAAAAAGAAAAAGAATAAGGATTGGTAATGAAAACGCAAAACTGTCCTTATTTATAATTTACATAACAAAGTGGCTGACATAACATCAGGTATTATTAATGTTTATTCAGGTCTACGCAGGATATCCAGAATGGAAACTCAAAGGCGTATTGCTGAGTATGAGGTATTATCTAGTTATTATTCTAGAAATAACAAAGTTAGGAGTAGACTGTACTCAGTGGACTTAAAGGCCACACATAAACAGCTTTTTGGGAATACGGGAAAGGGATCATAAAGTAAGAGACTATGGCTCAAATCAGAAACAAATAGCAAAAGAAAGTGAACACAGAATCTTGAAAAGAATATTTCATTCTAAATTATGTATAAGTATGCTATCCTATTTAGAAGTTATCACCACCATGTAAGGTTTCCTGGCATGAGCACGGACTGTTAAACGATAGCAGATCAAGGGGAGAAGGAATTAGGTCAGTCACAAACCAAGTGGTCCACAAAGTAGGACCCCAGCTAATGTCTCCAACATTTGCTGATACGTATCTCTCTGCTCACCTCCATTATCAAAGATTGTTGTGAAATTATTTTTATATACATATATTAGTACAATATTAAAAGCCTTAACAATTTTTACTTAATATCTTGAATATGATTTTATTTGCTTTCCACACCTGCACAAAATTGTGTAATTTAAGCTACTTGTCAATAATAAAGTATCTTAGATCTACATTTTATAATATTAGTCTCAGAAAGGGCTTAAAAACTAATCGTGTAGTAAAATGTACACTGATAATATATAATAGCTACATGAGCCGTGTAAATGTACTAATGAATATTTTGTAATGAATTCAAGATTAGATTATTATCTGCAACAGCAAACCAAAGAGTACCAAGCATTTAAAGGTGCCAAATGTAACTATTATTTTCGTGTTTAGCAATGTTTCAGATAGTTCTCCTCTAAATATTATATAATGAGGCAAATACTATTTTTACTACAATGGAGCAAAATTTTAAGTCAGAAGCTGCAAGCATATTAGAACCATCTGTTTTAGTTATATGAAGAAAGTATCTAGTATCAATCAGAAAAAAACTAAGGGGAAAATCACTGACTAGCTAAAAATATATTAAATGCTAGGGGAAAAACGTTGTTCCATATGCCATACGTCCGACCCTTCTAAATAAACTTAGAAACTGTATCAATTTTCCCAGCTTCTTTATACAAGTCAGAATTTATTTAGCTTGCAGAATTTCAAAGTGGCAGAAAAAAAATTTAAATAATTAAATTTTGTCTTTTACAAGCATGTAATAAATATATTACACATTTTCTTGCATTGTCCAATGGTCTTTGGTGCTTTTGAAGTAGATGATGTATTATTTTCCAGAGATCAGTATGATCTCAGATTGTAAATTACTTATGTATTTCTAGCTCTGAATGATACAGTCATACAAAAATAGATTTCTGATCGGTGTACATTTATAATCTTCCAAAATGGTTAGATCAAAAAATGTGAGAGAGAGAGAGAGAGAGAGAGAAAGAAGTAAAAAAAAGACAGGAGTCAGATGAGGGCAAAACCACCAACATGCAAGAAGGACTTAAATGAAAGTTGTGCCACTCGCAGAATTAAACACCAACTTTACTCGGCTAGAATATGTAGGCAAGTGCTTTTATAAGTGCTCATTTTTTTAAAATAGTAAATATAAAATGAAATAAGTTTGTGAGTATACCTCTGACTGCCTACTGGCTAATATTTGCTACTCATTAAAAAGGCTAAATTTGTTTTTCAGGAACTGATTATCTGACTTATAAATTAGCCACGGTGCTTGCCTTTTTCTCCGTATGATTACCAGATTTTTGTGTAGTTCACTATTCATTAACAACAGCTACTAGAAGGGTAGATAGAGGCGATATGCGTATATCCACCACACTTCATTCTGCTTTTCGATATAACCTTGAAAAATTAATAACTTGACAGCTATTCTCCATGGACAGAAACCGAATCTTTTGCATCCCAGCAGAGCACATTTAGTGAAAGTCAGGAAACAGGTTGTCTCCCTCCCAGGCCCACTAATAAAGAGGGAGAAGAAAGATCTCAAAATGGGACACAAAAACTGCACGAAGATGTACGATGTGACACAACTCAGAATATATCGGCCTCGTCAGAGAACTTGCCAGTATTCAACAACAGGCCCACATTGACTCTTACGCTTGCCTGTTGTCAAAAAGAATTGAGACAAGTGCTCCATTATCTTGTCAAAAGGGCATCTGGGACCCCTCTGAGCCTTCGCAACACAGCTGGAGAGGACCTTCTGTTCCTTTCCTGCTCAGAGGAGCCAAACCGAGGCTACGCTGCACCTCCTGCCTCCTCCCTCATGTGGAGGTGGGGAACACGCAGCCAAAAAAAGTCGCCTTCTGGACGCAGTACTGAAGATCCGGTAGTGTACGTGGGGTACAGTGCAAATAAGAAATGAAGACAGAAAAAAATCTAAAAATCTTTAAATGGGTTCCTAAAAGATAGCTCCATGAAATAATCTAGCAAAAATGAGGTTGTAGCCCTACCTTGCAGATCTTGTAGAGTGACTCTTGACCATCTCCTCCAGTATCTTTAAAGTAATCATGTGCAGGAAACGTGCGATGAATATCTCGAGTAATAACACTCTCCTGGGCTGAGTCCTAAAAAGGAAAAAAAAAATAGACCAGTTATTAATTTTAAAAATTTTGTAATTATGAAAAATAATATAGACACATTAAAAACTTCAAACATCACAAAAAAGGTAAACAACAAAACCCCCCACTAAAATGTCCCTTCTAACCCAGACCCATAATCCCATTCCTCAGAGGTAAGTGCATCGATAGATTCGTTTATACCCTTTCACGCATCTATCTACAGATGCATGAGTGTGTATGTGTGTTTATGGGGGGGCGGTGGAGGGAGGGAGGGACATTGTACACACACATCTCCACAGAAGAAAACTATCTGTTTCTTTTACTTTTTTTTTTTTTTTTTTGAGACAGAGTCTCACTGTGTTGCCGGACTAGAGTGCCATGGCGTCATCTTAGCTCACAGCAACCTCAAACTCCTGGGCTCAAGCAATCATCCTGCCTCAGCCTCCCGAGTAGCTGGGACTACAGGCATGCGCCACCATGCCCGGCTAGTTTTTTCTATATATTTTTAGTTGTCCAATTAATTTCTTTCTATTTCTAGTAGAGACGAGGTCTTGCTATATTGCTCAGACTCGTCTCAAACTCCTGAGCTCAAACAATCCACCCGCCTCGGCCTCCCAGAGAGCTAGGATTACAGGCGTGAGCCACCGCGCCAGGCCCTCCTTTTACTTTTTATTTCCTGCCCATTATGATTTGCAGGAATCTTTTACTTAATGGAATAACTTACAGAATTTTCCTATTCAAGACACGCAAATGTGGTGTATTTTCTTTAGGAGCAGTTATTAAAAACTTAGGTACATCAGGATATAGATATATCATAATTTACTTGACATCTCCCATTAATTACTGTAATTTTATATTTTTTACATTTATGTAACAATATCACAGAATATTTTTATACAATGTCTTACAAACATGTTCAAGGATAGATTCTTTGAACTTGAATTGCTAGGTCAAAAGGTGTATGGCACTTTCAATTTTGATAAAAGTACTCTCTCTCCAGAGTTGTACCAACACAGACTCCAAACAATAGCAGAGTATGTGTATCTCCACACCCACCCAGTACCACATACCATTTAGTTTTTAAATCTGACAATCTGATAAATAAAAACTCAGACTACAGTCATTTAAAAAGTAAAAATATTATCAACCTTCTCCCCCCCACTATGTCAATTATACAACTCACTCACTCCACAAAACAAAAAGCTTACAAGCTACTATATTAAGATGACATATGCTTTAAAGATAAATCTAGAAACTTTTTTTAGACAGATTCAGGAACCAAAAGCTAACAATTCAGTAAAATGCCAAGCCTTATAAAAATGATTAATCATTCACTTGATTTTATTTTATTCCTGGAAATGTTTATCTGTTTTAATGTCAAGAAAATAAGATGGGACTACTTCCAGCAACCCTGATGGTGAAAATATTTTGTACAATTCAAAGAAGCATCCAAGATTACTAATTGTAAATTAAAAGCATTGTTTAATGTCTTGTTTCCATAAAGATTTGAACAAATCCCCTCTTTCAGTCTCAAATCAAGAAAGGAAAAAAATGTTTAATACATGAATTATTTTAATGAGTGCTATTTCCCTTTCCCCTTACAGCTGAGAAGGATACAAGAAGAAGGGTGTAGCTGATTAGCTCTAAGTTAAGCCAGTACCTTCTCTTGTTGTCTTTTTCATTTTAGCCGCTATTTCATGCTGGGTGGTAATTAGATCTCATATCATGTAGAGAAAGAAAGGAAGCAAACTGAAAAGTTCCAAATTTGCTAGCAAACACCAGACATATTACAAATTAATCCGGAGGAAATTCTGATGGCTTACAGGAATGGAATGCTAAAACTGAATTAAAATAGATCCTTTAAAAAAAAGCACCATAACTTAGGTAAAAGGATACTTTCAAAAAGGATACTTAATTTTCCCATAAAAGGAAAGTTTATATTTGTCAAGGTAAATGCAGCTTCTAATGATAAAGATATTTGGGGTAATGGGGGGATACAGAACAAAGTCAAGTTTAAAGGTAATGTATAAAGAGATACATTACGAAATGTTTGTTTTATCCGGTCTGGAGTATAAGTATGAAAATCTGGTAACCAGGTAAACCAAAGTTTTCACTGCCCAGGTTTTCTTCAATAGGAAGGTTCTTTTTCTATATAGTAATAGTTTCCACACATAAAGTACTTGAAAGATGACCAGTGAAAATGTTACTACTGCCATTGCTGAACTACTTCAGGGGCAAACGTGCCCAGTCACCCATGCGGTAACTCTTTGTATCCATTTCAGGACCTTAAGAGAGAGAAATCCCTGGACTATATTTCCCAGAAACTGTTTACACATTTAGCATCACGCTGCATTTAAATGGTACCAGTAGTTTGATTCAGGGAAAGAAAAATTGATCAAAAATTTCTAGGAAGTAAATTTGCATAATACTGAGTAATTTTTTCTATGCTATGTGATCTTCCTTGTTTAAGAAATAAAGGAGCAAAATCAAACGAAAATAGAATCACCAACTTTTCCTTATTTAATAAAATTTCCCTTCCTAGGATTGCTTTTAAATGCTTTCTACATATATGTATGTTTGTAGAGTTTTCTTCTTATATATTGCTCCCAGATGGCTAAGGGAATAATTTCTGGAATTTCACTTTATCAACTACATAAGTTATTTTGCTACCTTGTTCACCGATTCCTTTCATATGAGTGAAGGTCAAGAGGTATAATAGACTTTTATAAACAGGCTAATAGGAATGAAAATTGTGTACTAGACTAGTGAAAATTAAAAGAAATAATTATGTTTTTGAAACAAAAGCTAAAGTTAATCCACCTCCGAATTACCTATAATAGTTGAGAGCAGAAACAGTACATATTTTAGGTTCTGCACATAATCCTCCAAATTCACTCACTCACTCATTCAACAAATATTTGAGTCAGAGTCGCCAGATCTAACAGTTTCCAAAAGGAAGCCTAAACAATTTTTCTCTTCAATATTAATTCCTTTCTTTTTAGACTTAGCTTCAATTGTAGTGGTCAATTTTTATAAGAAATAAAATGAACAGTGAGGAAGGACAAAAAGAGTCCAAATAATTCACCATCTAAATATCTGGAGTGAAAGAGTTTCATGTGAAAACATTTTATTTTTATACAGCTAAAAACAGTTTATAGCACAATCAGAACTGATATGAGGTCATTTTCTTTGAAGGCCCCATAAGCAGGGACTCCCTAAGTCCTGCCAACTGTCTCCAGGATGAGAAGAGGGAAGGAGTCATTCCTTCTGGGGCAGCTACTTCCCCAATGTCTAGACTCACAACTTGCCCCCCAATTTACTTCTCAGTAGATGCATCTCCTATTCTGCTCCTCAGATCCCAATATGATGTTTTAGTAGCTTTGGAGCCAAATTCATTGATTCTATTTCTGCTTTCCTCACCTAATACCTATAGAATCTCAAACAAATTATTTAATCTTGTTAACCTTTCGTTTCACATCTGTAAAATAGGATGATAATACCAAATGCATAATGTTATTTAGAATAAAATAATACACGAAAGTGCTTAGCACGTTGTCTAGGATAAATTGAATACTCGTTAAACAAGCAAATATTATTATTAATAATTATTCCCCCTTTCCTTAAGAATTATTACTTAACTGTTTAAGCTTTTTGGTGCATATATATTTTAGACAAGCTTCTGTATTTGTACACTCTAAATAATAAACAACCCTTTTGGGAGGTATCATAAACATTATGATTATGAAACATATTCCCCTAGAGATTTACAGCATGACGGTGGATTAAAGCACACACACCCTGTTTAATTTCCTATCATGCATCTTAGGGTCCCAAATTACCCTTGTTTCTAGCAATCCATTAGTAAAAGAAAAAGTGGATAAAGTACTGTTTTTATCAACTGCTACACACTCTGGCCCCAGCTTTGCATATAACCTATATAATAGAGACAGATGTACACAGATATAGCCAGAAGGAGAGGAAGGACAAGATAGAGTAGAAGTTAAATTTGCCAGAGCAGTCATCATTTCAATTATTACTTTAGAATTTAGCTTCTAAGGATCAGAGAAGGGTCGCAGTCATGGTTACAGAAAGGACAAATACCACTGTCACGATTGCATGCCTCCCTTCCGGACCATCAACACCACAATGTAACTTATAGGCAAAGTCCTTGGGATCTTCCTGTGTCCTGCCTTAGTCAGGCTGGGCCATGCACAAAGCTGATTCAGGCCACAAAGCAGTGAGAGGTTTGTAATAAAGTCTGAAAAGTTCAGTTTTATGCCCTATACCCCACAACCCTGACACTACCACCACACAGAAACTAAATCTCAAGGATTCCCTTTAATTTCTAAACCATTAAGTCATAAGATTAAACTTATCCTCAGAAAAGACATCAATCTTTAGTGAATAAAATTCATGGTCCAACGGAGGATATAATTTAGCTTGTCGAAGATCAGTTTAAAGCCAACTCTAGGAGATATGGTAAACAGCTTAATTGACTTTTGATCATTTTAATGTGGGTTCAATTTAGAGGCTGCTATCAAGAGTATTACACAAGCTGTTCTTCCAGTATAACTTATATACCCTGACATGTTTACAATTCTCCTATTTCCTGTTTGAAGAGAATCATCACTGACTTAGTTGTTGTGAGAAAGAAATGAATGCATCACGCAGGCGTCGACAAGTATTAGGAAGACAGATTCGGATGACCACAGCCTATTATTTTTTTATGAAACAATTTCTGGGCTGTCAACAGCTAGAAAGGTATTTTAGGGAGGATGACTGTTTTCATATGTAACCTTAGCAGCAGCACAAGTGTAAAAGTCATATCCTGACAAATGAACATCTTGTCTATAGCCTGATTTGCCATATTTTAAAAACGACGACAGCATCTTTTCTTATCAATCCCTATTGTCAAGTACAAAGTATAAGCTGTATTTTTACCTTACATCTACCACAAAATCATTTGAACTTTATAAGTACCACGCCAATCAGGTAGTGTCATTAAAAATGACAATGTAGACCATCCCTAGCTACAATCACTCAGCAGATAAATGACTCAGAGCTGAAAAACTTTTGACCTTAGAACGTGCCTTCTATTCTTACTCCACAAGGCTACCCCTTTAGTTCCACGATGGATGGTATAACATTACAAAGTGGTGTGCTAACATGTCCCTGAAAGCAGATGGGTTTGCAGTGGTGGGTCTGATTTATTTGCCTTGATGTCTGACAAAATTCCAAAGAGGCAGAGATCAAAGGAGAAAATATAAAAGTATATTCTAGTTTCAATCATGCTGCGAAAATCATGAACTAGAAATAGTAACACGAAAAGACTGGATCATTATCAGCCTTTGTTCCTTGGATAGGGGAGAAGTCTTAACGTAAGTGGGATGATACAGAAGCAAAAAAACAAACCTCTGCTACATCACATTGTGAGCAAGCTGCTTTCCAGGCACTGCACACACATGTGCCAAATGCCTCAGAATCAAAGCTTGACACAAAGGTCAAAAATATAAGCCACATTTTGGATTCAAGTAGAAAGAAATCTCTTCCGGGAAAGTGACAACAATGAGAACTAAAGGCAACAGGGAGAAGGAAGAGAAGTGAATTCATAGACCAGCCGATGTTCATGACGGGAATCTTGCTCCTGAAGGAAGTGCTGGGATGGAAGTGGGAAATATTTGAATAGAAAAAAGCATTCCTTTGGGACTAAAAGACGAGAAGGCACTGAAGCCTACGGGCATAGCTTGGGTTTCCCGGAGTTCCCATGTAGTTTAGGTCAGCTGACTCTCTATGTTGAATATCTAGAGTTACTTTTAGATTCCAAATATACCTGCCAAATACTCCTATGTCCATATTTGGATATGCCTTCATTCCCAGGGTACCTAAAAGCTCATTGTTCCAGAATTAAGGTTCAACAACTGGGGTACCTGAGAGTCTTGGAAGTCATATCAACAGACAATAATAAGCCCTGCAACTCCTGTTAGGATGAAGCAAAACAGTGGAAATCCATGGTGTTATTTTCCGAAGTTAGAAATATTTCTAACTTTGCACTGTTTTTTAAATTCTTAATTATAATTTTTAGCAAAACCGCCCTTTAAACTCTTTTGAAATATATAAAAAATTTAATGAAAGAGTTCCATATTTATTACCCACTATGTAAAAATAATATTCTTTGACTTTTCCAAAAACTTCAAGGAATGCCTCTGATAAAACCAGGATTTGATAAACATGCCTATTTTAACTTAATTATTACATTTTATAATTTTACTAACTTTTACCATATGAGTACCCATAAATTGTTTTTATAAGTTGAAATATTTTAAATAATTTTAGAAACATTCTACCACTCCTTCAATTACTTCAGATACTTCTCTCTGAAACTCTTCATGCTCAATTACATTTTCTTAAATTGAATGTACACAAAAAATTGAGCTTTCTATTTGCCGTATGGTACAAATTCATTCAAAAGTATTTCTGAGCACTTACTAAGAATCAGGCACTATTCTAGATGTAGAAGACATAGCTGTTAGCAAGAGTCTCTGCCCCTATGGAGCTTATATTCTAGTAGTAGGGGAGAACGATATTAAACAAACAAGTATATAATGCTGGTTGGTTAATGAAAAGAATAACAAAAAGTAAAATAAGATAAAGAAATAGTGAGGAATAACAAAAAAAAAGAAAGAAATAGTGAGGAAAGAGCTGATATTTTAGACAGGGTGGTTTTGCCTCTCTGAATGAGAGTGTATTACAGTCAGAGGGGAAAGCACGTGCAAAGGTCCTGCAGTGGGAGTAGAATGGCAATACTTTTCTTGAAATTTTCCAGCATTTTGCTGACTTTTACGTTTATGGATCTCTTCAATAAATTACAAAAAATGACTCCAGTATTTTCTTGGATTAACATTACCTCAGAAATTTATAAGTATTAATACAATTCACATCATTTTTACCTTAATTCATATATTTGAATAAGATGATCCTAGTTGCACATGTCTGTATGAAAACAATTACCATTCTAACATTTATTTAACAGTTGTTACGTGCAAGACATTATATTAATAATAGGATCGGGGGATCAAAAAGGCACAGGACGTAGTCCATAATGTCCCTAAATTGCAAGAGGCTTAAGATCAACCTGTAAAGACAAGATATAGGTATAAATATCAATGGAAAGAAACACATGCTAACAGCCAAATAAATTTTATGGGCAATGTTAGCTACAGCAATTCAGTGGGGAAAGTGATTGCACAAGGGTTCAAGTGGTGATAGTGGCCTTCCACAGGAGATGGGGACTGGGCTGAGCACTGTAGACAGGATGGGCTCAGCAAAACCCAAATATCATGAGCGAATGAAAACACTGACACTGACAGTGAGTGTGGTGTGAGCAGAGCCTCCCACGCAGAAAAGCACGCGGCATGCCCGGGAGATGTGACTCCAATTGACTGCAGGAGGAAATTCATAAAGGGACAAGTTAGACTGTGTTAATTTAGAAGACTTTTAAAAACTACCTTTAATGCAGTACTTCCAAAGTTAAACGTGTTATAACCACTATTGACCATTGTTCACTGAGTCCTTGAAAAATCTACACCTGATCAGTGAAATGAAGAACAATAAATGAAAAGCAGATCACATAACTTCTGAAATGATCTTGTAGTTGACTTGCATAAAGGGGTAGCTGGAACTTCAGAGGAGAGTGAGTACATTCCAGTCTCAGCCATTTAAAGAAAAAAACTGAACAAGAACTGCACCCCTATCCTTCTTTCTTTCTTTCTTTCCTTCCTTCCTCCCTCCCTTCTTTTCTTTTCTTTCTTTTCTTTTTTCTTTCTAGAGATGGGGCTCACTCTCTTACCCAGGCTAGGGTACAGTGGAGTGATCACAGCTCACTCTAACTTCAAACTCTTGGGCTCCAGTGATTCTCCTGGCTCAGCCTCCTGAGTATCTAGGACTACAGGCATGCACCACCATACCATGCCTAGCTCATTTTTAAGTTTTTTTGGTAGAGATAGGGTCTTGCAATGTTGCCAGGCTGGTCTCAAATTCCTGGGCTCAAGTGATCCTCCTGCTTTGGCCTCCCAAAGTGCTGGGATTATAGGTGTGAGTCACTGCATCCAGCCAAAGTTATTCTATCATGAAATATGAGTTTTGAAAAAGGCAATTAATTTTTTAAACAAGTCAGGTTATATAATTACCATTTTGTTCCTTTTTATAACAGTACATGTTTCCATTAACGTAAGTTTTTAGCCTCCTAGGAGTAGAAGATGCACTTATCACAACACCATTAATAACAAAAGAAATAAGAATGGCTAAGAACAGAAGGATTTGTTCCTGAGAGACTGTAATGGTTCTAGTTCTCAATTATAAAGGTCATTTCAATAAATTAAATATCCTAATTCCACCTGGTAAGTGTACAGTGGGGCATTTTTTAATTTACAAATTCTGGTTAATATTACAGCTTTCTTTTCTGATACTGTCTTCATTTTTCTCAGTTCAAGATGGTTAATTTCTGTTTCTCCTAAAGATTTTGTGATTATATCTCCTCCATAAGTAGAAGCAATTTTTTTTGAGATAGAGTGGATTTGAAACTTAATTAATCCTTTTTGGAATAAAGCCAAATCACAAGTGGAAGTCTAAAGATTTTTGTTCTACACTATTTTTCTCCATAGGGATTCAGAAATGAGGATTACCATTCTAAGAGTTAGGAGACTAGGCTAATACACATCCTAGCTCCCAGACACAGTAGATTCCTTTTTATTTGCTTTGCTGTTTCCTCATCTGTTTACTTCTCGTCTTGTGTTTTGCTCACTGTCCATGATTTCTCTGGGTAATCTTATCCATTCCTGTGACTCCAACTACCATCTGTCTCCATTCTCTCCTGGTTCTTTACTAAAGTAAATTTTGATTATCAGGATCACCTGAGAAGCTATTTCAGAACACATATTCCTAGATCCCACCTAGATTTAATCTATCAAAATCTCTACAGTACTTCCAAGCAATCTGTATTTTAACAAGTGTCTATGTAGCCACCAGCAAAAATCCAAAAACTGTTACTTGGGAACTACAGTCTAACAGATCTATCATTTCACATTTAAAATTTAAGTCAAAAACTCAACTCAGAATTTCCCACATAACTGAATGTCCTTTTTATTCTCAGTCTCAGTGGGGTGAACTTCACTGCCATCTCTGAGCTGACACACAAAGAGTTATTGTTGAAGTCTTCTCTCCATTTTCCTCCCTTAATCAATTGGCCCTCTGAGCTTCCATCCTGCGATTTTCATTAACTGGTATCCATGTCTGAACACCCCCACTCGATGGCCACCTCTCAGTGGACCATGATCAATTCTTACTCATCTTTGTTGCCCTGCTGCCTGAGACTTTAGTAGGCAGTGAGTAAGTGAGTGCTGATAAATTATAATAAGGGAAACAGGGAGATGAAGCATCTATTCCTCATGCTGGAGAGACTCAAGTTTTATAATTTTTGCTTTGAGTTTTAAATTCTCTTCCAACACCATTTAGTCAAAAGCAGTAACAAAAGGAAATAATCTGCAACAAAACGAAAGATAACGGACTCAGACTTCCAAACCAAAATTTCACAGCAAAATGCATACCAAAATGTCTTTATTTCTAATATCGAAGATGACATGGAAAATAATTGTAGATATCATATAAATGACAGAAAAAACAAAGTAGATCTCCATCTTAAAACAGAAATTAGAAATCCTATCACTATTGGATTCACCCCAGATAATCAAACAGCTATTTGGGATTTTCTTATTCAGTTTTACTTCCTTTTATATGAAAAGCAATAATAAATATAAAGATAATTCAGATGCCACATTATTTTAAAGTCAGTCTTAACTACCTTAAAGTGACAAGGGATGAATCACATAATTAATGTGTGCAAAATCCTGCTAGAAGCAAATTATGTTAAATCTGAGGTTTCAGAAATTTCAAGTATCTTTCATAGTTTACATGTTAAATTTTTCTCAGTAAAATAGCTTGAAGTAGGAGATTGATTTCAAGGTTAGAAAAGAATCAGAAATTTTCTATTCAATGTACCTCTGGATTATGGTATATAAGAGGCTCAGGTTATTTGTTGGTTTTAGTATCATTCAGAGATAGAAACGGTTTACAGTTAAGGTCTTTTACACTTTTGAAATGCCCATCCACGCCTTTCATCAATATATGCATTTGCTTTTGATTTATATGCTATGTGGGTCACAGATTTTTATGTAATTTTTTTTTCCTAATAGACTTGAGCAGCTAAGAGAAAAACTTTAAAGTCTGAGTTTCTAATAAAGGGAAAGAAATGCAATTGCTATATATATTAAGAAATTTAAAAGTAATTCCACTTATTCTTCAAGTAGTAAGTTGCCATTTGTGGAAGGTACTTAGACTTGATCCAGGGTCTGAAGAAGGTTTCTTTCCAGGAATTTGGCCCTGCTTTTTTATTTACACCTGGTTCTACAAATAAAAGCTCTCCCATTTTTCCAAAATTTTAAATGGTTGGTAGCAAGCTATACATACAAAACTATTCTTACATTGCCAGGCAATTAGGTGTAAGTGTTAAGTACTTCACAATACGAAAATTTTATTCTTTAGACAAATCAACCATTGTTTGGGTCAGCTAGACCAGGGGTCCTTTTCTCGTACCACCATCTAATTCAGGACATTATCACTTTATACCTAGACTATTTCAACAGCCTATAAATCATCAAATCCCTAAATTTTCTCTTCTTCTTTCAGCCTGTACAGTACTTTTAGGTTAATCTACCTAAAGCACTATTTTGTTCAGATGTAGCATTCAAATCCATGTTCAATATGGTCCCACATGTTACCTTCGAATAGAAAAAAAAAACCACCCTATTCCATTCCACCTGAATCACATCCCATCTTGAAAGCTGGACTGTTCTTTTAAGCTTCAATGCTCTTGTGCAATTTCCTCTGCCCAGATGGCCCTACTTCCCACATTCCCCTACCGAAATCCTGTTCACTTACAAAGGCTCATCAGATCTCTTCCACAGTACTTTCCCGATGATCCCATGTGAAAATACCTTCTTCATGTTCTTATAATACTTACATAAAAAATTATTACATATTGCCTTGGGATAAGACATGTCTTACTTCCACTAACTGAAAGATAAGCTCCTGGCCACTAGAAATAGCACCTTATAGTAACACATCTGGTACATTATACGTAGGAGGGGCTGAACAAATATTTATTGAATAAGTGAGTCTATGACAGAAGAAAGAAGAAAATGATGAGCCAAGGCAGAAAGGCAGAGACTCTCTACACACATAGTTTTATTGTTGTTTAAACAGCTTCTAAATATTTTGGTCTAAAAGGTACCATATTTGAAATAAACTAGTTACATTTGACTCTGCAAGCTAGCTGTGTTAAATTTACTTAATAAAAATAAGCAAGTACTAGTTAAAAGCTACAGATACTGTTATAAATAGAATAAAAAAGATGTGATCTAAACTATAAAAGACTGAGAGGAAAATGAGGACATCTAGATAATAATGGACTGACATCATCATTAGTGAGAATACCAAGCCTGTGAGGCACAGAAAGGCTGGATTGATGACCTGGAAAACAAGATCAAATTAAGATATAGCAGACTGGATGAAGGTCCCCAAAGACATGAATGCAGTGAACAGATAAAGATTCTTCTCAGAGAACAAATCACACTGATGCTGAGGACGTTTGCTTCAACATTGTCTCTCCTCTGATCAAATGCCAGAGAAAGATCAATCAGCTAACATCTGAAAAAATTTTCTGGTCACAGAAGAAAGCAGCTTCAAAATTAGCATGATGACATAAACCTACACTTGAGATTTTAGCACTGTGTTATGCCTTATCAAAGGACAATTTATTTCTCTGGCATTTACATTGCAAATATTGATGAGAGGTAGTGTCGGGGCACAATTTGAAAGACTTAGTGGGTGTGGTGGACTAGGGACAAGTGACCTTTATAAACAACTGCCAATTCAGGAAAAATAAAAACTCATGGTTGTATATTATAAACAAATTGGCTTTTTTCATTAAAAAAAATTTAAGAAAATAAACGTTAACATTCACAACTTGAACATTCTTATTTTTTCTGAAGGGTTTTAAATTTTTAATGAAATTTCATAAACTAGTAGGCACTATAGTATCTGATTATAATGGTGTACATTTGAACAAATTATTAGTCTTTCTTTGATTCAATTATAAATTATTTAATTGAAAGATGTGATTTTTCTTCTTGTATTATATTCTTTCAATTGGAGAATTTTAAAGTGAAAATAATTTAAGTAGAAACTTCTTTAATGTACATGCATACACATGCACTCATACACATGACAGACCACTTCCTTTGAAACAATTTTCATCAGTAACTTCTATCATTTTGCTGCAACCAACCAACCACAGAAGGAGCACAGCTCCCAAGGCTCAGGAATTGACAAGCTGCCATTCCAACCCTCAGGGCTAGATTCACCAAGGGTAGGGCGGTCTTAGGAGATAAACCAAATAGACTAAGTACACGTGCTTAGGGAATGAGCAAAACAGGGGAAGTGAAAAATAAGGAGCAGAATTGTCTTGGAAAAATTTGGTATTTCAAACAAACAAACAAAAAAAAACCACATAAGTAGTCACAATGGGAAAATTCTGAACTTCGTTAAACTTCCTTAAACTTGCTTCATGAAGTACACTCGCGAATCCATGGCCTCTGGGCCCCACGAGACTGGTGTCCCCACTCCATCCAAGACTATCTGTCCTAACCCTCAACTGGGGCAAACCTGATTTATTTTTATGTGTCCAACCTGTCCAGTAAAGCACCAAATACTCTTTCAAGCTGGGGAAAGGGTATAGACAGGACTCAGAAGAAAAGAATGGGCAGAATTGAGTCCTCTTTGGTGAGGGGGAATCCTAAAATTAGATAATGGGCCATGTTCCAAAGCTAGGCTGTGTGGGGTCACTACAGTATCGATCTAGAATTAATACTGTCCAAAAAAAATATAATACAAGACACAAATGCAAGCCAAATAAGTAATTTAAAATTTTCTTGTAGCCACATTAAGTAAAAGGAAACAAGAAAAATTAATCTTATAAACATTTCATTTAACCCAATGTAACCCAATGATTAACCACTGACATATTTTCAACTCAACATGTAATCAATATTAAAAGCTATAAACAAAATATTTTAAATTCTCTTTTTCATATTAAATCTTTCAAATCTAGTATGAAATTTTGTACACTTACATCACTTGTTAATTCTGACTTGCCACATTGCAAGTGCTTGATAATACGTGTGGCTAGTGGCTACCGTATTAGGTAGTGCAGGCCCAAATTTTAAAACAAAAGCTACATCATATACCTTCAATCCCTTTGTCACAAACTTTTCTCTCTGCAGCGGGATAGAAAAAACATTTTTTGAGTGGGAGAGTGAAAATGGAGGAGGAGAGAAAGATGGAAATGAGGTTCTTAAAATCTGCCTCCAGTAGTGTAAGTTTATTGGCCCTATGACTAAACATTGCAGAGAAAAACTGCTTCTGTTCTTGCTCTTCCATCTGCCTTCTATGATGTCCAGATTTCTCATGAAGTGGCCAAGCCCATCACCAAGAATGACATTTCTTAGCTGTGCTTCCGTATAGGATATAAACAAGGATATATATCTCTAGGCTAATAGAAAAACACCAGTAAAAAGCACAAACAGGGGCGTGATCTTAAACATTTTCTAAAGACTTTGGCTTCAGAAAACTCCACAGACAATTGTGCAGATCTCCACTTTTGCTCCAGGGACTGCCAAAAATTACGGAAGCAATTTAATTTAATCCTGCGTTGAGAGGACAGTGACCTGATTTTGTTGACATTGCCTGTGTTCTCCATTTAAGCAGTGAGAATGCTTAATGGCTGGGAAATCCAAGTTCAGTGTGGGCCTTTTAAATTGTTCCAGGTCTCTCAATCTTCTCCAGGCACAATAAACAAGAGCACTGAAGATGACCCTTCACAGTGGAATGCCCTTTTCAGAAAGCATATGGTAGCAAAAAAACACTGGGCTTTAAAGCCACCTACATACTATATATTCTCACACAACTTAGTTAATGTCTCCAAGCTTTGTTTCTTCATTCCCCCTATTACCCCTTCAAAATGGTGAGGATAATTCTAATTTTCAAAAATTGTTTTAAGATCAGATGTTATCTATACCAATCATAGTACCTGACACATAGTAAGCATTCAACTCATATTACTGATCCTGAAATTGTTTTGCTTTTTCTCTATAGCACAAGGCATAGTTCTAGAACCTGGAAGTTGGTCAACTCCTAGAGCCTTCTGATGCTACCAGGAAGCCAGATCATACCCAAAACTTCTAAGACAGTGTCATGGTAAATAGATTGGAAGTTGGCAAACATAAGGCCATCCCTGGAGCTCCTCCCTGACTGCAGGCAGTTTAAGTCTCCACTGCTGGCTGGGTGTGGTGGCTCATGCTTGTAATCCCAGCACTTTGGGAGGCCGAAGAGGGAGGATCCCTTGAACCCAGGAGTTCAAGATCAGCCTGGGCAATGCAGTGAGACCCTGTGTCTATGAAAATTAAAAAAAAAAAAAATTAGCTGAGCATAGTGGCACACACCTGTAGTCCTAGCTACTTGGGAGGCTGAAGCAGGAGGATGGCTTGAGCCCAGGAGTTTAAGGTTACAGTGACCTATGATCACACCACTGTACTCCAACTTGGGCAACAGAGTGAGATACTGTCTCAAAAAAAAAAAAAAAAAAACCCCACACATACACAAAAGCAAAAAACTCCATTACTGAGTAATGATTATGACCTACGACTCAGCATACTGGGTCATAATCAGAATTAAAAGAAAAAGAAATAGATAATACCACAGTGCATCTCACAGAATTATTTCTGAAAACTTTTGCTTCCGACTGACAGGGAAACATATATATGGGAAGGGTAAAAAGTTTCAACACCACTACCTTAGAACACATTAGAATTTTAAGGAGCCCCGAAACTTTTAATTTCCTAGGAGATACAGATGGGCAGGAAAGAAGGGAGCATCTGACTCCCTTGGAAAGGAATCTTCTAGGGAATTATGAGATCTGTCAAAGATGGGCTCTGAAATATGGATGTGAGATAAGGATATCATAGTCCTAACTACGATCAACATGGCTGTGTTCAGTCCAACGAACCCCAAAGCACGATAGGACAAAGTATAACTGGTTAGCTAGATGACAGGCAATCTTCAATGAATAAAACAGTCATTTTTTCCTTAATGACTATCTCTTGATAAAAGCACTTCAGAAATATAAGAGTTAAGGCTCTGGTGAAAGGAATTTTCCAGACTTTATAAATAGAACCTGATATAAATCCTTTTTGTGTGTGGAGGTAGAGATTTACATAATTTGAGAATCCTAATAATGTGGATAATACAGATGCTATGGTTTGCATTGCTATTTTTCGTTAAGATAAGAAAAATCAACCTGGATTAAAGCACGTGCAATGTTTTAAACAATGAAGCACCATGGATTGGAAATGCTTGGATTAAAGAAAAAAGTCCTAGTATTTAAAGCATAAAAGAATTAGAGAAAACAAATCTGTCTTTCATAAAGCTAACTCTATCCTTTCTTTAAAGAAACCCACCAACCCACCTTTGAACTCCTTATAGATTCTACGCTCACACTCCACTGAAACTGCTCATTAAGGTTATAGCGACCTCTGAATTTTCAAGCACAAAGGATATTTTTCAGGGCTCATATTGTGTGAAGTAGACAGTGACTTACTAACCATTCTCTTCTTCTTTTTTTAAAGAGAAGGGGTCTCACTATGTTGTCCAGCCTGGATTTGAACTCCTGGGCTCAAGCAATCTGCCAACCTCAGCCTCCCTAGTAGCTGGGCCCACAGGCATGTGCCACCAAGCCTGGTTCCTCTCAATTCTTTGCAGCTTCTCAGTCTCCTTTGTTGGCAACTTTTCTTTTGTAAAATTCTTATGTGTTCTTGCCCCCTTTTTCCTCTTTACCAACACTTTCCTTGTATGATTTTGTACATACAGACAGCTTCAACTTTAAGCTATTCACTAATGATTCTCAAATTATATCTCCAGGTTTCAGACCTACATATTAAATTGCCTACTTAGTATCTCCACATGACTGCCCCACAGATACCTCAATAACTCAGTGTACTAAAAAAACACCTCATCATCTTTCTCCCAAAGAATTCGTTCCTTTCCACAGTCTCAACCCACTGTGGTGAATGGCACCACTCTCTATTTAGCTCTGCAAACCAGAAATTTGGGAGTTACCCTATATTCATCCTCCTTCCTAACACTGTCAAATCATTTACAAAAACCTATCTGTTCTTTCTCATTATTTATCCTCAAATCTATCACTGTTTCTCCTTTGTTTCTATTGCCCCTACCTCATGGACCTGTGCTTCCTCTCCCAAAAATATTATAATAACTGGCTTTTTTTGCTTTAAAAATTAATTCACTAAGATATAATTCACATACTAAAAAATTCACCAATTTAAAACATACAATTCAATAGTTTTTACCGTATTCACAGAGTTGTGCATTTGTCACAAGTCTAGGTTTAAAACATTTTCATACCCTCAAAATAAACCTCATACCGTGTAGCCATCACCCTCCAATATTCCCATTCCTCTCAGCCCTCAGAAGCCTCTATAAAGTTGTCTATTCTTTTTTTTTTTTGAAGACAGAGTCTCACTCTGTTGCCCCGGGTAGAGTGCAGTGGCATCATCTCAGCTCACAGCAACCTCAAACTCCTGGGCTCAGGCGATCCTCCTGAGTCAGCCTCCTGGGTAGCTAGGACTATAGGCGTGTGTCACCAAACCCAGCAAAGTTTTCCATTTTTTGTTAAGAGGGGATCTCGCTCTTGTTCAGGCTGGTCTCGAACTCTTGACTTCAAACAGTCCTCCAGCCTCAGCCTCCCACAGTGCTAGAATTACAGGCATATGCCACCGCATTGGTCCAGCCAGACAAAAAAAAAAAAGTGTAAACTCTTTCGGACTCCTTTGCCACCAAGAACTGCCTTGACCCCATTATTCTAGCCTACGTGTCATCCAATTTCCAAACTTGCTTCCCATAAATTAGCATTAAAAACTCTCTAATCCTATCCAATGTGCCATGCTACATTATAATCACATCTGTGTACATACACGTTATTTCTTCTGCCTGAAACACATTCCTCCAGCTCACAAGACTGTTTTAAACATTAAATATAACTATGCAAATGTGCATGGCATATAGAAAGCATGATGTTTGCTAAATGTGAAAAAGGACTTAGAAAATGAATTTGGGAAATCAGGTCTCCTTAATTTATTTCTAGAAATTTGAGTGACTTAAATGATTATGGTATATCTGTATTTTTTTGATTCAATAGTTTCTACTGGAGAACCTCATATACGTATAAAAACTACATGGCACAAGTAAAACAATTTCAAAGTAATAAGTCTACAGGAAAGTTAACTATCACTAAACCATCTCACTTTTATAAATCCTTCTTATAAGTTTTTTAAGAAAATCACATTGGTTGTAGTATCCATTTGAAGAAAGTAATAATATAACATAAAATAATTTATCTCAGAAAATATAATGTTATATCTCTGCAAAAAAAATTCTATTAAAAGGTTGGCTAGATACAGTGGCTCATGGCTATAATCCCAGCACTTTGGGAGGCTGAAGTGGGAGGATCGCTTGAGGCCAGGAGTTTGAAACCAGCATGGGCAATATAGAAAGACCCTGTCTCTACAAAAAATTTTAAGAAAAAATTTGCTGGGCATGGCGGTGTGTACCCATAGTTCCAGCTACTGGAGAAGGTGAGGCAGGAGGATTACTTGAGCCCAGGAATTTAAGGTTACAATAAACTATGATTGGGCCACTACTCTCCAGTCTAAGTGACAGAGCAAGACCCTGGAGACTGAGTATCTAAAAAAAATAAAAATAATAATAATAATAAAGGGTTACTAAATTTTCACCTACATATTTTCATTCCATTACATTGATGATCTTTTCTAGATATCACTTTATAATGGGTCAATTTATTTATATTTTGTTAAAATTAATTTCTTTACCAATGTATTGCCTCAATTTGTGACCTTCTGTGTGGAAGAAAATGAAATGGTACTTTAAAAGTCATACTGTAAGTAATGAGCTTTATATACACATGAAATATCCTATGTTTCTTATACTTATTTCTGATTTTTAAAAGGATTTCCTAGTTTTACAGTGCTATTTTTTTAAAGTACAGCAAACAAAAGAAAATATTCAAACAGGCAAATTAAACTATTTTAAAATTTATTTTATTTTTCATTTTACAACTATAGTTCAACATGCAAAAAAATGGTGTTCCCACTAGTTAAGTTGTTTCCAATTAGACAATATTTTCTTCAGCATTTAACCAAATGTTGGCAATTGAAAGAAAAGAAGATCAGTGTGAATGGTTAATTAAGATTTCAAAGAAACTGCTGTTCCCTAGAGGAGTGGCTAATTTCTCATTTATAAGCCCATTTATCACTGCAGCTCTGAGAAATAGTCCTAATAAAATTCAGTTAAGTAGGCCTTTGAATGCATATCAGCCATTAACATTTGGGCTGCCTGCTGCTAGCAAAATATTAATATTTGATGCCACAGCATTTTCATTTTATAAATCTGTTTCAGAGTCTTATGGAACAGCTTTCTTTATGTGTTAAACAGATTAAACTCAGGTTGTAATGATTGGTCCTAGAATGACTTCAAAAGAGTTCATAGCTGCTAGGAAACTACGTATTTTCTGTTAAGATTATTGGCTATATTGTCTCCAATAACTGCAAGAGGATATATTATTTTTAGGACAAAGACAACTTGTCGTAGTGTCCTCTGCTGAATCCGCGGTGGTGTTGGTGCGGGTGACAGTAAACACTTAACATAGCACTCACCAGGTTGCCAGGCACTATTCTAAGCACTTTACATATGTCGATTTTTAAAAATACTTTCAATAATCCTGTGAAATCACGTATTTGGGGACCACAAATGTACATAAGCTCTTGCACTGGCAATATTCTTTACCAGTTTTCATTCCTGGAGGTAGTTCCGTTATTTAACAGCTAGACTTTTCTACATAACCTTTACAGATCGATGAGAAGGCATGTATCTTCAACATCAATGGTTAGAATTAATTTACATAGTCAGTGAATCATAGGATGTTAAATCTGGAGAAGGCTTTAGAGATCTAGTTATAGATCTTAATACCAAGTTATGTGTCAGTTAAGCTGCCAACTTAAATATAAATAGCATAAACAAATAGGGCAAAAAGTTATAAATACAGTAAACCATTTATAAGTACTTTGGTGGTCAAAGTATCTTTTAAATACAAACATCTGTAGATAACAAATGAGTGAAAAATGCAATTGTTATCCTTGGCTGTTAACAATAAAAATACCAGTAATAGATCTCTGTTGCATTTTCTTTTTTTCAAAAAAATTCTCCCATATATAAAATTCATATACAAGACCCTGCTTAAAATTTCTACATTTCATAATGACTACTGCTCTTTCAGATATACAAATTTGGCGATGGAATGAAGTTTCCCTCTAGTTTACTTGGTCTTATTTCCTGCCTCGC
>CAUYSK010103877.1:0-17059 GCA_963575035.1 Avahi laniger | reverse complement strand
AAAAATAGAAAGAAATTAATTGGACAACTAAAAATATATAGAAAAAATTAGCTGGGCATGGTGGCGCGTGCCTGTAGTCCCAGCTACTCGGGAGGCTGAGGCAGGAGGATTACTTGAGTCCAGGAATTTGAGGTTGCTGTGAGCTAGGCTGATGCCACAGCACTCTAGCTTGGGCAACACAGTGAGACTCTGTCTCAAAAAAAAAAAAAAAAAAAGACATAACAGGACCAGATAGAAGTTTTTAAACAATCATCAGAAATGTCCCGTGTAAAATCACTTGGAGGGGTGAGGCTGTGTGCAGGGAAAGGCTTCCAAAGTGGAATGTTCCATGCTGGAGGAATGGTAGCCGGAGAGTGCAGTGATGGACAGACGGAAAGAAGCCTGGGCGGCAGCTCACACCACAACCCTGACCCCAGGGAGCACCTTCCAGGCTGAATCCAATTCTTCCAAAGCGCACAAGAAGCAGCCGCCCCCATTTTCTGAGGGGGTCTCACGAGATTTCTTATTCTTTGCCTGACCATTCATACCCCGCAAAAGGACCAACAAGAAGCCAGGTGCTGGTTCCTGTGTCCATCGTGAGGGCCTTGCGACCAGACACGACGGTTCCAAACACAGGCAAGAGGACACCATAACCTCTTTTTCCACACAGAAACCTGACCAGGGTGGCTGCCTTCCCTCCTCTCCCCGGATTTTAGAAGAAAGAGCTGAAATGCCGAGAAAACAAGCTAATAACAGATACTGTGAAAAAAATATCCCAAGAACATTCTGGAAACCGTCCACACTCAGTGAAGGCTTCTACACTGTATTCCCCTGCAGTCTCATACAATAGGAAATCGTGCTCAAAATGAAAACTCCAAGACCTGCAAAATCCTCAGCTGACAAAAGTATTGTATTTAAGAAATAAATGCGCATTTTAAAAAAGACTTTTCAACACAAAACTTTGGATACCTCTCCCCACTAAAAGTTTAATGCTCAGTTAAGAAAAAATAATTAAACAACCAAAATATTCCATTCTTTGAGCATTCCTGTTGAGCTTTCCCAAAAAGAGAGAAAGGAGGGTGATGAGTGGGGCCGTGTGGGAGGCTTGGGCTGTGGAGCACCGGATGGAAGAGTCGCCAGGCTGGCCAATGGCAATGTTCCTTGTAAATATCAATGATTAATCACTGTTGTTTTTACAAAGAAAAAATAATTAAACAACCAGCAAACATCCCCCTGAGGCAGAGCTACTCATGGTTCCTCAGGACCCCAGGGCTGCCTCTGCTTGCAGAGAAGTGCATCGGTGCCTGTCTCAGGCAGCATGCCACAGACGGGGGCGGGGCTTAAACAACAGACATTGACCCTCTCATAGCTCTGGAGGGTGGAAGTCCAAGGTCAAGGTCCCGCAGGATGGGTTTCTGGTGAGGCCTCTCTTCCTGGCTTGTAGACAGCTGTCTCCTCCCTGTGTCCTCATAGGGCCTTTCCTCTGTGCACAGGAGGGAGGGCACACGCCCTGCCATCGCTTCCTCTGCTTATAAGGTGACAGTCCTATCAGATTAGGGCCCCACCCTATGAACTCTTTAACCTTAATTACCTTCTTAAAGGCCCTGTCTCCCAATCCAGACACATTGGGGGTTAGAGCTTCAACGTATGAATTTTGGGAGGACACAGCGTTTTGTCCACAACACTGTCCACTGCCACCTGGGAATCCTGACCCTGACAGGACATCGTTTTAACCACATTCCAGGAAGAAAGACCTCCCCAGGGGCCCCCTAATTTGGGGGCTCTATTTTTTTGGATGTGATAATTACCACTAAGGCAATGATTCTCAACTTGGGGTGATTTCTACATCTAGGGGACGTCTGGCAGTGTCTGAAGACCTTTGTGGTTGTCACAGTTGGGGATGGGGAGTGTGTAGAGGGTAGTAGCTAGGGATGCTGGTAACCATCCTGCAATGTACGGGACAATCCTGCCACAGAGAAGCACTCGGTCCCAAATACCAGTGGTGCTCAGGTTGAAAAACCCTGCCCTAGGATGTAACACTCGTCTGATCTGGCCTGAAACTCATGCGCTAACGCTCAGCGAAGACCTAGGTCAGGAGATGGAGGCTGGGAAGAGAAGCTTCAGACGCCATCATCAACCCTCACACCCGACTCCATCCGCAGGACGTCCCTGTGGGAATGTGATAAGGACAATGGGTTATGAGGAATTGCCCAGAGTATACAGTTGGCAGATGGGCATCGAGGAATTTTAGACCCGGGCGTCAGCTCAGAGTTCCTGGGCCGACGGAGTATTGCAAGGGGCAGCTGACTAGGGAGATGCGGTGAAGAAACTCAAACAGGCATGTACTCTTCCTCCTCACCATCATCCTTCATCTTCCCATACCTAGACTGGCCTCTACCACCAGTCTCTCACCCCACCCCCACCACAGGCAAGCAGGACTTTACCCAGAAACCATTTTTACCCGTTAATCGTGACTTTTTCATTCTTTTCCCAAAAGACCATTGCTGTTAAAATGTTGTTGTATTTCCCTTGGGTCTGCCACATGGAGAACGAGTCTCGTATGTAGAACAAACACAGCTGACGGCACGCTGTGGCAAAGCCATCTTATTTTTGTCTCTCACTACTCTCTCTTTTGAAATACGCTCAGTGAAACTCGTATCCCTGGAGGAAAACAGGCTGTCTCAAGACTTTTCTGGCCACTCATAATTAAGACAAAGCCATATGGTGATTCAAGTTGCAAAACACAGCCACAGCTCAAAAATTATAAGACTAGATAACAGGATAATCCGCACTTCGGTCTCCATTCAAAGGTAAGACTCCTCCCCCAGTTCCCCTCCTGCTGCAGGTAGGAAGGTATGAGCACGGTCAGTGTCTTCTCCCTTCCCAGTCATCTCCTCCCAATGCGTTGACTGTCGTTTCTGAGCCCTTTGCAGAAGGTAGGCAGGAGGAAAGGGGTAAGGTGAGTGAGGAAGTTTTCACCTGATTGGCCTGGTTATAAGTTGGCTTTGTGCTCTCCACGCCTGGTAAATGCTTGAAACCGACCGACTCTCATGTTAGGCTCTGCTTCAGACCTTTCAGAGACCCTCCGTCTCCGGAGACTCTTGCCTACGACATGCAGTACCCAGTGAGCTCATCTTCTTTGGGGGTCTTTGCCCACTCCTTTCCCAGCCCCTTAGAAAGCAGCCGTCCACCTGCAGCTTCTTCCTGCCACGGCTCGTTACCCGTCCAGGCGGCCGTATCCTAAAATTCCTAAGTCACCCGCTCTCTCGTATGTGGCCCACACCCAGACCCTGGGAAACAAGCAGAAAGCCCTGGCCCCTACAGACTCCAGGAATGAAACCTGAGCTCAGAGCAGCATCAACCTGCCTTTCCCTGTCGCCACTGACGTGGCGGGGAGCACACCTCTCTCCTGCCATGGAATTTTCCAGGCAGGAGTCACACAATAAGCCCCTGTGCCCTGCAGCCTTAGGGACACATGTTGAGCCTCCCCTGGGGTCTTTCTCAAGTCTCTCTCTTGACTTGCTATGTTATTCCTTAAAAAATCTTTCCCTAAAAAGCTACTTCTCAAAATTCTCTTATTTTCCAACCCTCCATACGGGTGAATCCCATGAATTCGTAAGCACAGACCCGTAAGGCCCACCAATATTCCGTACCCTTCCCCAGCATTATCTACCCAGCCCTGCCCCGTATTTGTCCAGAATTAGCTGTGGAAAACCTCTGATCTCCAACAGTGCTAGGAAAATAGCATATCTCAAAATTTTTATGAACTTCTTCTCTTTTTTAATTCAAAAAACAATCAGCAAAACAATAACAAATAAATGAAAAAATAACCCATAATTCTAAATTGAAAACATTTTAAATCCACAGACAACAATTAGGAGGAACGTGGAGGGAGGGAGGTAACAAAATTTGGGGAAGAATAATAGAAAATAGCATTAATTTCTTTTAGCCCTCTTTACAGATCTAAATGTATGTTTTCCTTAATACACAGAATGTGTTAATGAGTTTCTTGGTTTGCTAATAAAATTAGCCAATGTTTGATAAAGAAGAACACATAATACTCTGCGGGAAAAGCTATATTCCATGTTACCCAAATTTTTTTAAAACTCCAAAAGTTTTCAAAAGCTTCCAAAAAATTGTTCTTTTTCTAACTTGCTTCCAGTTTTCCTCCCACGCTTACACCGTTGTTTACTTTTTTTGGTTACGGGCATTTGATTATTTTACACCTTGGTTCCTCTGCCCTTTAGCCAAAGGGGCTCTTACTCAGAACACCTGTCTCCTGGACCAATAGGAGGACAATCGTTAAAGCCTGTTGGTGCTGCCCCCTTGTGGTTATTTCCTTAATAATAATGATCACTACGTTTCCTCCCTAACGTCCAAGAGAGATCCCCTGGACACCAGTTGTGAGTTGAGATGTGGATGCTGATTTTAGAAGGGAGGGATAGGGAGAGATTTGTTAAAGGCCATAAAATTACAGTTAGATAGGACGAATCAGTTCTAGTGTTCTCTACCACTGTAGGATGACTATAGTTAACAATAACGTATTAAATAGTTTCAAATAGCTAGGAGGAGGATATTGAAGCTTCCCAACACAAAGAAATGGTCAATGTTTGAGACGATGGATATGCTAATTATCCTGATCTGATTACTATACATTATATGTATCAAAATGCCACTATGCATCCCATGAATATGCACAATTATTATCTGTCAACTGAAAAAACGAAGAAATAAAAATTTAAAAAGAAATGAATGGATCATAGTCTTAGTCTGGAAAGAGCTCACAGGCCTGTGTAGAGGATGAGCACCTGCCCGACTAATGCTGCTTTAAAGCAGAATACACTAAGGTGCGGAAGAGAAAGGGACTCACCAGAGTGGATGGCTGGGAAGACTCCTGGAGGAAGAGCCACTGGACCTGGGACTGCCAGGACGACAGGCGCTTGGAGAAGAAGACGGGATGGTTCAGGCAGAGAGAGGAGCTGCGCATGGGCACCAGTCGAGGTATAAAAGCTCAGGGTAAGTTGAGCCTGGGGTGGGGGTTGGCACATGGACTTGGGGGCAGACGAGTGTGCCATTCAAGAGCTGGATGATCTTAGGTAAGTTACTTAAGCCTCAGTTTCTCTTTTATGTAAACGGGGATAATAATAGGGCTCATTTCATGGGGTCCTTGTGAAGATAAAGTAAATTAATACACACAAAGTGCTTTGCACAGTGCTTGGCTGTAATAAGTGTTCAATAAGCGCTAGTGGCTAATGGCAAGCCGTGCAGGGTGTTTTGGAGTGTGGCTGGCATGCATGAGTGTACAGGTGAGGGAAGTGAGGACAGATTTGAATGCCAAGTTAAGGAGCTCAAAATTGTCTCATAGACAGTGGTGAACCACTGCGGATTTTTGCAAAGAAGTGGCAGAATGTGATCCTATTTCAAGAGGAGAATCCCGTGAAAAGGATCAAAGGTTGGAAGCAGGAAGCTGCCAATTCATTTATGAAATAAATATTTATTTTAAACCTACTAGCTTTAAATAACGGGGCTGGTGCCTGTGAAGAACAGTGAGCTAGCGAGGGAGCCGACTGCTGCCGGCCAAGAGCCTTCATTCCAACAGGGCAGACGCAGCCATTAGTTCACCACGCGGCAATAGGGCATCACCGCGTGCCGTGGGAGGGCTGGCAAGGAAACACACACAGGGAGAAGACAGAATAGCCTGGGAAAGTAAGTCCCTTCAGCTCTCTGCGACTCCATTTCTCCATCTCCTAAGTGCAGGTTACATCCCTGCCCTGCCTACCAATCCGGATCAGTGTGTAGATTCCAATTGGATGGTGTGTCAGGGAGTTTTGTGAGGTCTGAGTCACTACGAAAGAAGGAATGACAATGGAGTCTCAGGGAGACCCTTGCTCTAATGTCTCCTCACAGTGGATGCGCCTGACTTCCCCTTAGCTGTTCCACAGAGCAAGACAGCGTTATTTCTCTATTCTTCTCTGACCATATGGGAAGAAGAAAGGAAAGAAGGAGAAGGGAACAGAGGAGGAGAGGGAGGAAGCATTTCTGTAAGTGCTGGCACCGTCAGGCCTGTCCCATCAGTGGTTGCTGATGGAGCATTTTGGTTGGGAGGATGGATGTTTGGTTATCACAGTGACTGGGGACGCTTCTGGCACTAGTGGACAGAGGCCAGCTTAGAGACATGTGAGACCCGCCGGAGAGTCTCCCGTCACGAAGAATCGTCTGGCTCTTTGCTCAGCTTTCAAAAGGTCATGTAGGTAAAACACCTGTTTATAACTCTGAACCTAGAATGAAACTGCTTTACGTAAAGCAGGAAGGGTTCTTCTCCATCAGTTTAAAATGCAAAGTTTGCCAACCAGAGTGGAAATCCAAGGAAAGCTGTGCTTTGCTGTGCTGGAAACTTTTCAAGAGCAGGTCACCATTTTGCAAACTCGTGTCGCGTTAACGCCCCTGGAAGTATCATCAGCACAAGCGCGTTTGTAGCTCTCACCGTCACAGCGGTTCTCTCGCTACGTGTTTGCACAGACGTACTTATTTAATTCTATTCCAAATGTGAAAAAAGGGCCATAATTTTTAGCGAAACATTTCCTTGCTGTTCTTCGATTAATGTGTCCGTTATAACCAGATGTGCGCATCTGAATACCCCATTGCCTTTGAATGCAGCAGCGCAGGAGCATTTAGATGCTGAAATACAGGGTCTTTCGAGTTACCTGCCTCTTATTTCTCTTACAATTAAGGTATTATATTGATTTTTTTAAATGATACGTGTGGATAATATTATATTAACCATGAGTTTCACTTTAAATAGTAAAGACAGTGTTACAAAATATTTGTTATTAAATGTGTTGTCTGGGGTGTTGGGGAGAGAATGATTGTGTTAGTTTATTTAACTAGAGGAGGTGAAGTTAAAGCCCCCAGGAGCCACTGGTGATCTGTTGCCCTGGCAGATTGAGAACTGTCGCTGAAATTACTTACTCCACGTCCCCTGGCCTTGCCGCTTCCTTGTAAGGTCTGTCTGGGCAGCGAGTAACCCTGTCTGGTCTGAATTTAGCAGAGCCAGGGCACCTAAAGCGAGGACCAGGGAGGATGTCCTGACAGTCGCTGATAAAAATTCATACTGCAGTCAAAACCCCATATTAATCCTTGATCCTCCTAAGCTGTGGCTGGGGGCAGGGGAAACGCCCACATTTTAAAGAATAAACAGTATTCTGCTGATGGCTCTTCCTGGGGACAGCACACAGAGCTGTCCCAGCAAGCGACCTGAGCACAGTTGCCTGGGCTAAATTTAAGTCCCCCAGGGACCCTTCCTCCCCCATTCGGATCCCTCCGGTGATCTGCTCATCACCCCGGAGTCCTAGTTAGCGAGAAGATGCCGTATTTATAGAGCATCTTTCTGAGAAGAGCTCCAAGCTCGTTTCGGAGATTAGCTCATTGCGGCGGGGAGGGAAGGAGGGGCGGAGAGGCCTGTGAGTTCCTCTCCCTTTAAGGCAGAGGAATGAGCCCCACCGTGGAGCCTCTGGCCGCGGTGTGACCTCTGGTGAGCCGCACAAACCTCTCCCCTCCTGGCCGGCACTGCTCCGGCCCCGCGGCCTGGGTGCTGAGCAGCAAGAAGGAGCCACAGCTTCACGTATCTCTCTGTACATTTCACGTCCGGATTGGCCCAGATGTCAGTTGGTTGCGACTCCCATGGCAGCTCTTTGAAGCACAAGGCAGGACCTCAGACTGAAATCTTTTTCTTTAAGTTGTTATAAAATATACATAACATAAAGCTTGCTATTTTAACCGCATTTAACTATACGGTTAGTTTAGTGGCATTGAAGACGTTCACAGTGTTGTACGGCCGTCATCACCATCCATCGCCAGAACTTTTCATCATCGCCAACTGAAACTCTGTCCCCCTGAAACACTGACTTCCCATCCCCGTCTGCCCCCAGCCCCTGGCAGCCACCATTCTGCTTTCTGTCTCTAGATTTTTCTAGGTGCTTCCTGTATGTGGAATGACACCATGAGTGTCCTTCTGCATTGGCTCATTGCGTTCACACCATGTCCTCAAGGTTCCGTGTTCTTAAGCTCCTCTCTCCTTCCCTCCAGCCAAACCCCCCACCTGGACCGGCAGTGTCCTCTCTCACACACAGACCCTGGGAGAGAGGCACGTGGCCTTCGCTCAGCGCCATACTTTGAGCTTCATAAAGTTTATTTTCAGAATCCTTGGTCTCTTTTACTGTGTATCTCTTCAGACTCCTAACGTCGGGTTGCCGGACCTAGCAAAGATATATGCCAGAAGCCCAGTTAAAATGGAATTCCAGATAAACAACACATAATGCTTTGGTATACGTGTGCCAAATGCACAATGGAGTGGCTCCATTGTCCCTCAGCCACTCACCTCTCGCTGCCGCGAGGATGAGGTTTCTGGGCTCACATCTGCTGCAGAGTGAGATCTAAACTTCCGTGCGGAGCTGCTCACCTTATGCAAGCCCTTCACATCTGGCCCGTGGGGACTTCTGATATCCACTCCCATGCCCCCGTCAGTATCACACAGAACTCGCTGTGCCCCAACCTCCTTCTGGAACGCCCTTTCCTACCCAGTGCAATCTTCACGATGGCACCACGCCGCCGTCACCCGTGTCCTCACCAGCTCCTCCCACCTGCTAGTTCCTTTCCGAGGGCAGGGATGGAGTACTCGTTATCCTTGCATCCCAACCCCAGACACACTGGCTGACACAAGATAGCAGCTCACCCAAAACGCTGCATGGGAAGAATAAATGAATAGATGAATAGACCTGGAGCACGTGGATGGGCTAGAAGCAGAGCTGGAAAACAAGGGCACCACGGAGCACAGACAGCAGTTCTGGACATGGGTACGGGGCCACCAGGCTTTCGGGCTTAGTCCAGGGAGCAAATGCTTACAGCACTGTCACCTCAGCAGTTCTGAGACCCGTTGGCCGCCTGCCATGACGCGCTCAGGAGAGAGCCCCCTCCCCGTTCTCCCCGTCCCCTCGCAGCAGCGTGAGTCATAGGAAGCCACTGGGGAAAGCCCTCCACAGCCAATGACATGCTAGTGAGCAGCGCCTGTCACTGGCCGGCCCACAGGATAAACATCAGGCCAAGTGCACGATTCCTGTCACCTTTCGTCCCATGCTGTGGCTTATCGGAAGCATTTCCCTTTCGGCCAACAGTTCTAGGAATCAGGCAGAACATTGAGCCCTCTGGCTGGAAAGAACCTATCGGGGCCAACAAGGCTGTATCTCCCCTCAGGGCTGACATATCCCAAACACTTGCTCCATTCTTGGAAGTCTTCAGGGCATTGCTCACAGCTGCTCTCAGGGGCCCTGTTCTGGAAGTTTCTCAAGCCAGGGAGTTCACCCACAACCAGCATCTTCTCCTATTCCGTTCAGTCCACCTCAGTTCATTTTCCGACTCTGAGCTACTATGCGCTCAGCACCACTGAGCACCGAGGAAGGACACTGGGAAGTGTAGTGCACAGCCCTGCACACAAGGACAGGCTGAAGCATGCAGGGGACAGGGGACAGCCTCTGGAGACAGACCACCGGGGTCCACATCCTGGTGTCATCACTTCCTAGCCACGCAATCTTGGGTAAGCCACTTAACCCCTCCGAGACTCAGTTTCTCTATGCATAAAATCAGTGTGATCATCAGTACCTTCCTGATGGAGTTGTTCTGTGAGTCAGACCAGAGAATGCAGTCCCTCAGTGTCCACGTGGGAATGGCTCCAGAACCCTCTCCTGAGGATACCGAAGTCCGCGGATGCTCGAGTCCCTGATATAAATAAAACTGCATGGAATTTGCATGCAGCCTATGTGCATCCTCCTGTGCACTTCACATCATCTCTAGATGACTTATGACACCTCATACAACGTAAATGCTACGTGAATAGTTGTTATTGTCTAGGGATTAACGGCAAGGAAGAAAAATATGTACAGGTTCAGTACAAATGCAATTTTTCCCCAAATCCATTCAGTCCATACATGTTGATAGTACATGGCCAATACATGTCAGCTATAGCTACATCCCTTTTGGGTATTCGGACATGTACATACCAGTTATTACCAGGATAAGCAGCAAAATGATATCTCCTTTTATATGTATCTACATTACAGCATGCTTTTTATACTTCATCTCTTTCAAGAAAATGTAAGAATGAGAGGGGACAAGATAATAATTTGCTACCAGGATTAAATGCATATAGCTGAGAGTAACTTTAGAATCAATCGATTAAATAATGCAGATCTATCATTTTGCAGAGAAAAATGAAATTTAAGCAACTGGCCCACATCACACATCTCATTAACAACAAAACTTGGGACTAGGTCCTTGGTCTCCTAACTTCCCTGTTCCCCTATGACACTGGCATGCGCGCGCGCACACACACACACACATACATGCACACACATACACACATAGCCACACACATACGCACACATACACATACACACAGCCACATGCATACACACACAGCCACACACATACACATACACAAATACACAGCTACACACATACTCATGCACATACACATACACACAGCCACATACATACACATACACGCACATAGCCACACACATGCACATACACACACAGCCACACACATACACACACAGCCACATACATACACATACACGCACATAGCCACACACATGCACATGCACACACAGCCACACATATACACATATACACAGCTGCACACATACACATACAGACGCACACATAAACACACAGCCACACACATGCACATACACACACACACACACACACACACACAGCCACAGCAGAGTTGAACAGAGGAAGACACCCCGTTAGCAAGAATCCTTTTGCTTGTTCTTTCCTGGGTGAAGGCAGGGGCACGGGGTGGGGTGCTCTCTGTCATGCAGGGCCTGGGGACACACTAAGACAAGTCAGGCCAGAAATCCAGCACAGCACACAAGCCAAAGGCCCTGCTCTGCTAACTCCGCTCCGAGTGGAGACAGAGAAACATCACTCGCGCCTTGTCGGGGGGCCACACTCCAGTCCTGCCCTGACACCGGCCGGGAGACTCGGGGCAATTTGCTGTGCTGCTCTGGGTCTCCATTTTCACGTTTGTCTGTTCGGATTTACCAAGATCTTATTTATGATAGAAACTACAAATTTCAGAAAACAGGATCTGCATTTAAACGTTTCTTTAATTTTTTAGGACAGAAAGGTACATTACGGGCCACTTAAAAACAATCAGCGAAGATGAAATGCTTAGACAGAATACTTGGGGACCTCCTCTCTGGGCACGGAATAAGTGTCCAATAAGCATGTCAGAGGAAGAGCTTGGTGATTGGCGGTGCTTTCTCTGGAAGCAGGAACCTGGAGGATGTATCGATCTACTCATCTGCTCAGTAACCACAACGCATGTGCTGGGTCTGGGTCTGAGCCGGGCGCGGTGGGGGAAGCATTAAGAGGAAGCTGAGTCCAAACCCCCGGGGTGACGAATGGGTGGAGGCAGGACTGCAGCGTGGACAGTCACCCTCGATGCAGACCCTGAGCGGGGCGGACAGAGGGCCCAGCACACAGTCTGACTGCCGCTGCAAGGACAGCGCAGGAGGGACGTGTCAGGCTGCACTGGGGCAACTGCACGAGGCTTGGTGGCGAGTCTTGAACTGGGTCCTGACAGAGGAGCAGGCGTGGATGGAGGCAGGACAGAGGACCTGAAAAGTCGTCCAGGGCTGTGGGAAGTCACACAAGTACGGCTTGGGAGTCAGGGAGTCCTAGTCAGCGTTGCGACTCTCGTTTCTCAACTATGTGGCTTTGACAAGTTAATTCACCTCTCTACACCTTAGTTTTCTCAGCTATAAAAATAATAATTGTCTTGGTCAGGTCAGGCTGCTATAACAAATGCCATAGACTGGGTGGCTTAACACATTAACTGCCACGTGAGTTGTATTTAACTCACGCTAGTTTTGAGCCCAGGACCTCATGAAGCATGTGTAACTCACACGTCTCTTCACCGTGGGAGCTGCGTGGTGCGCAGGCGACACACGCTGCCATGCTGTAGCGTACATGTCCCATGATGGGCGGCCTCCTGAGCAAAACCCTGCAGTTGGTTCGTGAAAATCGTACTCGTTGATGTTCTTATTGTTACAATTAGTATTGACAATTTAATTGCATACGATTCACATGTAGAAAACAATAAAAAATGACAGATTTTTCATTACATTAAAAAGGATCGTTTTGTTTTCAAAGTTTTTATTCTAGTTTCTTAATGAAACACCACGGCCCCAAGAAAAAAATTTTTTTTTCTAGTGTGGCAGTCAATGCGTTAAACAACAGAAATGTGTTTCTCACAGTTCCAGAGGCCGGAAGTCTGACGGCAGCCAGCACGGCCAGGTTTCTGGTGAGTGGCCTTTTGCTGGTTGTGACTTCAGGAGAGAGCTCCTGTAACTTCTTTTTCTAAAGACGTTAATCCCATCATGGGAGCTCCACCCTCACAACTGCATGGAACCCTAACCATATCCAAAGGCCCCACCTCCAAACACGGTCACACTGGAGATTAGGATTTCGACATGCGAATGTTGGGAGGACATAAACATTCAGCCCAGAGCAATAATAGAGCCTGTTTCCTAGAGCGGTTGGAAGTATTAAATGAGGTAATACAAAATACAGAAATATCAGAAATACAAAAGCACAATGCCTGGCACAGCAAGCACTTCATAAACTTCAGCTGCTGCTATTTTGACACTATAGGGGCAGAAATGGCAAAGAGAGAAGGGACCCATGCTATCTTCGCCAGAAAACATTGTCAGAGCAGGAGAAAACTACCCTAGCACTGAAGCTTGGCTATTCTGTTCAACAGACTCTCTCTGACAGGAGCTCAAGAGAGCTCATAGGACAATCTCAAAAAGTTGACCTGGCACACTGCCTTGCAGAAAAATCAGGCATTCGGTAAACATATCGTGTGGATGGATGATTGGATGGGCTAGAGAATTATTCCTGAAGTTTCCTTGTTTGCCTGGTTAACCAAATTACCAAACCTTAAACTGATGATGCTTTTCTGCCCACACCACTTTCCAGAATCACAAGAGGCACATTCCTGTGGACATTCCCACGAGAAAAAAAATTAACGTAGCCAAATGGCCCACGTTGAAATCAAAGCCCCCAGATTTTTGAAAAAGAGCATTCTGGCCTATCATCAGTTACAGAATAAGCACATTGCTACAGGCATCCTTTCGGAGGTCCGTTACACACTGGCAAGAGTGATTGCAATGCATGTGCTATTACTCAGTGACCCGTTAGTCAAAGCACTAAAATTTGCGAGTGCTGTGTGAGGCCAGAGATCGTCTGGGGCTGGAGTCGTCAACCTGGCTGCATATGAGAATCACCTGTGGGGCTTTTTCGACATCCTGGTGCCTGGGTTCCACCTGAATCATTCGTGGATTCCGAATCCAGAACCATGTCTGAATCATTCATCTGGGGTGCAGCCCCAGCGTTGCTGTACTTCACTGTGGGGGATGTAACGTATAGCCTGAGTGGAGAGTAATGGTCCCATCCAGCCCTCTCATTTTGCACATGAGAAAAGTGAGCCCAGAGGGCAAAAATAACTTGAGGTCACTTCTAACTACGCAGGAACAATACCGCTCTTCAGATCTCGTAAGAACTACATCTGGTTCCCACATGTGAACCTCTGAGGCAGCATGCTGGCGCTGCCCCCAATATTCCCTATAATTACATCATAATGAGCTTCAACTTCCTCTTGGAGCTCAAGGGAGTGCTAGAACTCTCCTGCCCTTCCGCTATGCTCTCCTCCATGCAGCCTCAAGCTAAATGCTACCCTAATTTCTTCAAGCTCTCTGCAAGCGGAGGGGAGGAAAGAATCAGTATCCATCATAAATTTATAAATAGAAAAAAGTTGAAAGACTTCAACATTTCCCATTTTAATTGATACAATAAATTCCATCCCAAGCGCCAAAGGTTTCAGCTAAGTGTGATCTGCAATTGATTAGTTCAACATTTGAGGCTTTCTTAGGAACCAGTCCAGATTACCATGTGATTTTTACACCTCCTGAAGACGGGCAGGTTGGCCACATCTCTCAGCGGTGGTCAAACTGGTGGCTTTTACGCAGAAGATAAGAAGATAAGAAACTTGTTGAACAATCAAAACCAAATCAAATAGCCCATGTTTACCTAACGCTAACAAAACGACTCTCATTCAGACTTCATTAAGTTGAATAAACTGGTCCTGTTTTTTGGCCTCTTGTATACAGACTCCGTCATATTTATTTCTGTTAAAAACTTCTTCCCATCAGTAGATGTATGCTCCAAAGAGTATCTGCTATGACTTTTTAAGTGCTCCCAAAGTATTGCACACCTGATTTCTGAAGTTTCTACTTTTCCATATGATCCGTACCTCTGTCTGTTCACCCGCAAGGAAACCGGGTCACATTCGACATTCAGTGCCTCTGGGTGCTTGCCTTCTATCCTAACTAATGATTCAGGCCCTTCCGGAGTTCCAGAGGTTCTTGGAATCGGAACTGTACTCCGGGGTACACTGCTGACACGTGCGGGTGGGAAGAGAGGGGGAAAGCTGAGGAAGGGAAAGGGAAGGCGGTCAGCGAGCGCCCTGGCCTCTGCACCTTCACACGGTTTTGTTTCCCAGGGCAATTGTATCCGCGCCTGGACAGAACATTTTCTGAGAAATAATCATCACTGCTGTCCTCTTTCCTGGACCAACTTTGGCAGACGCTGGCAGGAAACAAGTCTTTACTGGAATGGTGTCCTTGTTGCTGTTTCTGGAATTAGCATGTTATTTACACCTTTCTCCGTCTTTACCATAAAGGACGAGTCTCACTCACGGGCTGCACCTACTCGGTTGGTCCATTCATCAGCAAACACTCATTAAGGGCCTCTTGTGCTCAGACCAGGGTTAGTACTAGGAAGGGGATGCAGTTACTATAGAACTAGAATATACCCTCATCCTCTAACAGTGGCCAGTCTTACCAGGAAGACAATGGAAATGGGGAGAAATGAGAGGACCATTTCCAGAAGACACCTCCTCTGCAGATTAACATCACCTTAGGGATTAGCTGTCATCATAAAAAGTGCATCCAAAATAATTTTGGTACATAAACTTTGTATTTTAAGTACACTAAGTAAATTCACTCTCCTAAAATTTATAAGGTAGGCCACTTAGCAAGTACCAGAGAACAGTCATATCAAGTCCCAAAGGTCCTTTCTGGCTTTAAAATTCCATGATTCTTTGAAATTGGCCCAGATCTTGCCCTAAGTTTAAAGGGATTTAAAAGAAAAAAAAATGAATTCTAAGAAAAAGGCAGAGAAACAATATGATGAAAGTCTGCAAAATAAGTATAATTAGGGTAAATATGGGCCTTCCAGCACAAATCTCAAAATATTAAAATTAAGCTCCACTCTCAAAACTTATAAAAACTCTAGAAAAATTAAAAATAAATAAAATGTGCTTTAGCAACCACAGATTCAAGGTGTGTGGGAACCGTCTAACAGATTAAAAGCATCAGGGCACTTCTTGGCCAAGATTAGGGTTTCTTTGGCAATATGGTTCCTTCAAATTCAGCAGGCTCCATCAGTGTGCTTCGGATCAGTTCCGTGGCTTATTCGGCAGGGGTCAAAGACTGTCTGGCATGCTCTTTGAGTCTCCCGATCAGTGGCCTTTGTGCTCTGCCCGTCTCCCTGGACCCAGTTTAAAGACTTCTGCCTGGAGGCAACCCAAACGATATCCTCAAGCAGAGTGTCACCACCACAAAGCTGATCTTGACACAGCCGTGTGTGTCAGTGCAGAAGCTTAAAGGAAGGTGTTTGAGAGAGACCTGGCCGGTAGGGTTTTTCTGGGACCCAGTATCTCCCGCAGATAAGATTCTTTCCTCCTTCTCTGCTTTTGAATGGGTTCAAGCTTGTCTCCTTCTTATAGGACTTTACTAAAGGCCACAAAAAATAGCCAATACACATCCAGATCCTGAATTCTCCACCACTGTCCCTAGTACTGTACTCTCAAAGGGCACTTACTTGTCCCAAAATTTAACTGAAAACAGTTGGGTCGGTTAATTTACAACCACCTACCATCGTCACCACCTCCCCAGCCTGGAACGGCAGGGTTCCCAATTTCGCTGCCACACCCCCTCAACGCACCCCACTCCTCATTTTAGCACCTCCGCTTCCTCATACCAAATGTCCTAAACGTGCCTTTTCCAGCTTGATTTTTCTGTCTCACACAATGAGGACAGTCTCCAACTTGGCCCAGAAGACAGCAGCTCTGCCTGCCACCCCAAGGCTGTGCCTTTCTCATGTGTTGGCTTCATCCTCAGGCTGGCAGAAAAATAGCTGAAGCATCTCCTGATGTGACACACAGACATGGTGACATCTTTCTTATGTTTTTCTCTGGGAGCAAGAGTTTTGCCCACCAGCAGTGTCTACTAATGCCTCATTGGTCAAAACTAGGTTATGTGCCCACTCCTGAGCCAATCAATAGCAGAGGGGATGGGGTCACCATGGCAGTTTTCACAGTGTGATTTGGGGCCCCTGGAGTCCCTGAGATCCTTTTAGGGGATCCATGAAAACCAAACTGTTTTTATAATGTTATTGCCTTTTCCTCCCTCACTCTCGCAAGCTGGATTTTTACAGAGACGACACGGTGCACGAGGTCACAACAGACTGAATGCAGAGGCAGCTGCGAGAACCCAGCTGTCTTCTATTAAGCCAGGCACTGAAGACATTTACAAAAATGCCTGACAGTGTCACTCCACTCACTAAATATTTTTTGGTTTTGGAACCTATAGTTATCTTCATTAAAATATATTAATTAGATGAACATATTATGGGCTTATATGTTGTTATCTTTAATGAATAAATAAATTTTAAATGTCTCACCTTTAGGGTCAAATACAGTAAATATCAACAGCCATCACCCACATAAGCAAAAGCTCTTTGGGTTCTTCAGTAATTTTTAAGATCATAAAGGGCTCTTGAGACCAAAAAGTCCAAGAAGCACAGCTTATATTCCTTAGCGTCCAGAAGCTGGGGTCAGCACACCCGGAAGCCGAGGCTGCCCAGAGGAGAGGTGCACATCTGCACAAAGCCG
>CAUYSK010103876.1:0-14308 GCA_963575035.1 Avahi laniger | reverse complement strand
CGGCACTCGCCCCAGGCAAGAGAGTGAGACTCTGTCTCAAAAAAAAAAAAAAAAAAAAATTTTCGCTGGGTTGAGGGCGGTGATCCACTGTGAGTTAATTTTTGGGTTTAATAGGAGGTGGGAGTCAAGGTTGATTTTTATCCATTATGTTTATTCAGTTGTTCCAGCACCATTTGTTAAAAAGATTTTCCTTCTCCTACTGGAGCTGCTTTGGTATCTTTGTCTAAAATCAAAGAATTTTTGTCAAAAATTAACCTTATATGTGTGGGTCTATTTCTGGGCTCTCTATTCCATTCCATTGATCTATAAAGATCTATATTTACAAAATACTATGCTGTTTTGATTACTGTATATTTGATTATTGTAAATCTTGAGATCAGACAATGTAAGTACTCCAACTTTCTTTTCAAGATTATTTTGACTAGTTTAGGTCTGTGCATCTCCATATGTATTTCAGAATCCATTTGTTAATTTCTATGTAAAAGTACATTAATTTGGATTGTACTGAATTTACAGGTTGATTTAGGCAAAAGAGGCATCTTAACAACATTGAGTTTTCTAGTCATGAATGTAGTGTATCTTTTATGTAGTTCTTCTTTATTATAATCTCTGAGTAACATTTTAGTTTTCAGTGTAAAGGTCTTGTTAAATTTATTCTTAACTATTTTATGTTTTGAATACTATTGTAAATGGAATTTTTAAATATTTCATTTTGTTTCCTGCTAGTATATAGCAATACAATTGATTTTTCTTTTCTTTCTTTCTTTTTTTTTTTTTTGAGACAGGGTCTCACTCTGTCACCCTGGCTAGAGTGCAGTGGCATCATCTGGGCTCACTGAAATCTTGAACTCCTGGGCTCAAGTGATCCTCCCTCCTGAGTAGCTGGGGCTACAGGTGTGCGCACCACCACACCCGGCTAATTTTTCTATTTTTAGTAGAGATGGGATCTCGCTCTTGATCAGGCTGGTCTCAAACTCCTGAGCTCAAGCAATCCTCCCACCTCAGCCTCTCAGAATGTTAGGATTACAGGTGTGAGCCACTGTACCCAGCTGTTGTTATTTATTTCTAATCTAATTATATAGTGGTTAAAGAACATATACTGTAAGATTTCAATCTGTTGAAATTTATTGAGATTTTATGTTTCAGCGCATTTCAGTCAATGTTCAATGTGTTCTTGTTCCATGTACCACAGTTGATTATAGTGTTTTCTAAATGTCAATTAAGTCAAAGTGGCTGATAATATTGTCCATCATCTATATCTTTACTGATATTTCTGTCTAGTTGCTCTATCTAGAGATCTATCTAGTCTCTCAGTATCAATATTGATAAAGAGGTATTAAAATCCCCAACTATAGTATCAGTCAGGCGCCGTGGCTCAGGCTTATGATTACAAGCACTTTGTGAGGCCGAGGTGGGATGACTAACTGCTTGAGGCCAGGAGTTTGAGACCAGCCTGGGCAACATAGTGAGACCCTGTCTCTACCAAAAGAAAAAAAAATTAGCGGGCACAGTGGTGTGTGCTTGTACTAGTGGTGTATCCTAGCTACTCAGAAGCTAAGGCCGGACAATTGCTTGAGCCCTGAAGTTCAAGGTTACAGTGAGCTATGATCACTACACTGCACTCCAGCTTGGGCAACGGAATGAGATTCCATTTCTTAAAAAAACAAAACAAAACCCTCCAACTATGATTGTGGCTTTGTTTATTTCTCCCTTTCTTCTGTCAGTTTTTGCTTTATGTATTTTGAAAAACTATTACTATATCCATATACACTGAGAATTGTTATCTCTTCCTGATGAATTGATCTTCTAACATTGTAAAATGTCCCCTTTATCTCTATCTCTGGTAACACTCCTTGTCTTATATTCTACTTTGTCTGATATGAATATAGCCACAGCTACTTTCAATATGTACTCTTTGTAGGGTGCATCTCTTCATCCTTTTATTTTCGATCCATTCATATCTTTATATGTCAAGTACATATCTTATAGACAATATATATTTGGGTCACGTTTTTTTTACCAGTCTGACAATTTCTGCCATTTAATTGGAGTGTTTAGCCCATTGACATTTAATATAATTATTGGTATGGTTGGGTTTCAGTCTAACATCTTGTTATTCATTCTTGTCCCTCTCATCTATTTTTCTCTTGTTCTGTTTCTCCTTTCTTATCTGCTTCTGAGTAACTCAAAAAAAACTTAGGGTTCCATTTTTTTCTTTTCTTTTCTTTTTAAATATACAGGAGAAGAAAGAATTCCATTTAATTCTCCCCCCTCCTTTGTTTTTAGCTATACCTCTTTTGTTTTTTTTTGTTTTTGTTTTAGTGTTTGCTCTCTAGGTTACAACATAAAACCTCATGATAGTCAATTTACACTGAACTTCACTTTTGTGCTACTGTTGTCATATATTTTACATATGTAATAAATCCCACAATATGATGGGTTTTTTTTTTCATTAAGTGGTCGGCTGTCTTTCAAAAAAATTTAAAAAGGAAGAAAAGAGAGTCATCCATATTTACCCAAATATTTACCATTTCCAGTGTGCTTAAATTCTTACTGTAGGTTTGAGTTTCCACTTAGTATTCTACCTCTTCAACCTACAGAACTTCTTTTAGCATTTCTTGTGATGCAGGTCTACTTTGATGAATAAAATGTCTTATTCTATTTTCATTTTTAAAGGATATTTTAGCTAGATACAGAATCCTGGGTTGAAGGGTTTTTAAAATTTGTTTACCCTCTTTTTAGCATTTAAAGGATATTGTTCCATTGTTGCCTGGCTTCCATTGTTCATGATGCAAAGTCTGCTGTCATTAGTATTATATATATTTCCCTGTATATATATTTTTTCCTCCAGCTGTTTAAATTTTTTTTTTTTTGCAGGAATTGCCTGGCCACGAGTACAGTGGCATCATCACAGCTCCCTGCGACCTCAAACTCCTAGGCTCAAGTGATCCTCTTGACTCGTCTTCCCAAAGTGCTAGGATTACAGGAATGAACCACAATGCCCAGCCTTCTTTATCTTTCTTTTTCAGCAATTTGACTATGATCAGGTCTCTTTGTATTTACCCAGCTTGGGGTTTGGGTTTTTTGGATTTGTAAATTGGTATTTTTAAATAAAATTGGGAAAAAATTCAGCCAAAAACTACAAACAACCCAGATTTCCTCTGCTCTGCTAAGGTGTAGAATGAAAAAAAAAAAACACAACAAAAATAAACCATACGTTCATCCACTGATAAATGCATAAATAAAATGTGCTATGTTCATATAATGGAATATTATTTTACAATAAAAAGGAATGAAATACTGATATGTGCTACAATACAGATCAACCTTTCAAACACATAAATGGATCAAACAAGTCACAAAAGACCATATACATATGATTCCCTTTATATAAAATATCCAAATAAATAATATTGATTATTTTTCCTTGTAGACTAATACTTGCCTAGGGCCAGTGGGGATGGGATAATGGAGGGTGACTGTTAATGGGTGTTGGGGGGTTCTTTTCTGGGGTGATGAATGTTATGAAATGGATTGCGGAGATGGTTGCATGACCGTGAATATGCTAGAACTCACTGAATTTACACTCTAACCAGGTAAATTTTATGGCACGTGAATAATTTGTTGATAAAGTTGTTTAAAATAAAGGAGTCAGGTCTCCTAATTCACAATTCTGTTTTTTATACTATGCTTAATATTTCATAATTTCATTTTATTTATATGGTCTTAAATTTTACCTATTTAAATCAATTAAATGGATTTTAATTGCCCTATTTTCCCCTTGAGTACTTTCAATGAACATGATCAATATAACATCAAATATTCTGTAGAGAGATGCACTCAGACTTTAAAATGACATATAACTAAATCCTCGTAATTAAGTTTAAGGAAGTCATCAAAGTAGTAGTAGTTTTCTTTCAAATAAGGATTTATAGCTATTTTTCACAGCTCAGAGGTAGGCAGGAAAGGTAGTATTATCCCCATTTTTCTAGAACAGTAACTGAGGCTCAAGGAGTAACATACATATTCTTTCCCACATACAGTTCACTTACCAAGGAATTTTATCTCTAAATCTAGTATTCTTATTCTATACCATGCCAAAAGGACTGATTCTCTCTCTTCTGCTTTTCTTCTCCTTCTTTATATGTATGTGTGTATATATATACATATATATATATGTATATATATATATATATTTTTTTTAGAGATGGGTCTTGTTCTGTCATCCAGGCTGGAGTGCAGTGGAATGATCACAGCTCACTGTACTGCAGCTTTGAACTCCTGGGCTCAAGTGACCCTCCTGCCTCAGCCTCCCAAGTAGCTGAGTACTCTTTTTTTTTGCCTCGTTCCCTCCCTCCTTCCTTCCTTCTCACTCTGCTGCCCTGAGTAGAGTGCTCTGACATCAGCCTAGCTCACAGCAACCTCAAACTCTTGGGCTCAAGCGATCGTCCTGCCTCAGCCTCCCAGTAGCTGGGATTACAGACGCACACTACCATGCCCAGCTAATTTTTCTATTTTTTTAGTAGAGACGGGGTCTCGCTCTTCCTTGGGCTGGTCTCTAACTCATAAACTCAAGCCATCCTCCCACCTCAGCCTCCTAGAGATTGCAAGTGTGAGCCACCATACCTGACCACATTTTTTTTTTTCATTTTTGTAGAACCTCTTTTCTCCTTTTTCATTGACATATTAAATACAGAGGGCAAAGGAAGGGTTAAGGGAAAGTGGAAGTATTATCATCATTTTCTTTAAGTCTTATTTCTGAAGAAATTGAGAGTTTGGAGCAGCGCCATAAAACAATACTCACTCTGTGCTAGGGACAAATTTATAATACTATTTTCTTCAAATAACTCAATGGTTACTTCCATTTAGATAAAGCAACTTGTGAACAGAAAATAACTTTTAGTGTCTACCGTACAAAGTCTAACTGTATTTGCTGAAACTGCATATGGATTAAAAGTCTCTGCTGTGATCTGTTCAGTTTTTGGGACTGTAACTACCTTTATTCCAAATATTTTAGTGTACTAAGAGTTTTTGGCTAATCTAAAAATATTATGTCCTTAATCATTCATTAACACGGACTAATAGAGCCATCCTAAAATATTAACTGCTACATATGGCTAATCCTAATGATCTATAAACATATTTCTTTAAGAGATAGGTCACCAAAGAGATGCAAGGTAAATGGATAATGCTTTGGAAAACGGATTTACCTCCATCAGGAACAAGGAGTGTTTCTGAAAAGACCTCTATTTCCAGCAAACAACTTAAGGCAAATCTCTATAGTTCTGTGTAACCTCACAGCTGTTCCCATGTTACTTTTGCTACTCCAAGTCAGAGTGGGATAAATAACTATTACCTAAATACAGGGAAGTAGATAACTAAGAAGAACTAAGAAGAAACACAGGCAAAAATCAGATATTAAATTTTTGATTCAAACTAATTTTGAGTTAACATAGTGTAGCACAAAGAACCTTGAACTAGGACTTAGAAGTCATGAGTGTTAGTTTATTCAACTACTTGCTTATCTGTGTGATTTTAAGCAAGTCATTTTGATTTTGAGCAAGTCATCTGATTGTCCTTTTCCTCTTCCTTACAATGGGATTGAAAATACTTTTTTGTACTTCTTGTTCCCCAAGCTTACTATGAGGGTCAAATGACATAGTATCTATAGTTATGAAGCCCTATGCAAATGTACAGTAATATATGCATCTATATGTATGTATGTGTTTACATATGTATGTGTATATTTTTGATACTTTCCAATATTAACCAAGTTTGACTAATATTTAATAGTATAATTCAATGAGCTACTCAACAGATATTTTAAGACATTGTGGAGTTAAAGGTGAGCAAGACGTAGTCTTTGACTTTTAGGAATTCACAGTTGAAAAAGGAGACATTAAAAACAAACAATAAGACAACAATGGAATAAGTAAGGTAATAGAGATATATACCAAATGCCCAGTGAAGAAATAAACTAATCTTACCAGAGGGGAAAGGGACAGATGTCAGAAAGGAGATTTTAACTAGGCTCAAGGAAAGAGGCTGAGTTGCTAGAATTTCATCCAGACACAGGGCTTCACCATAGAACACAAAGAATCACAAAAATCTCTGTTACAGCTGGCTCTCCCTTCAGTAATTAAAGCTAGTACTTAACCTCTTCAAACCTCTCTGACCACAAGTCTAAAAAAGGTTTAGGCAAGATGAACTCTTAAGTCCTTCCAGCTTTAAAATGATACAATTCTCTGAGTCAAATTCTGGTCATTGTATATATATATATGTGTGTGTGTGTGTGTGTGTGTGTATATATATATATATATCAAGAAAGAGAACTGGAGAGTAAGAAAATATGCCAGAACTATTAAAAAAAGGAGTTCTCCCATTAACTACCTTTTCTTGGAATTAAAAGTCCAAGAATAATATATATTTCTACCTGGAATAAACTTTAGCACAGTGAAAAGTGGAAACTGGAATGATATCAAGAAGGGGAGAAGCAAACAATACAGGAAGTAAAGCCCTCAGTTCACCAAAGATGCTGCTTAGACCAGTAAGGAAACAGGCAACAGATAGGAAGTTATAAGGTTTACATTCCTATTTCGAAGAAAAATTTGGAATAAAACCATAATCAGACATTAAAATTTACACTTCATAAAATGAAGGTGGTGGTGTTTAAGTTTTTGCCTTGGTAACCACTTTTTTTTAAAAAAAACCCATTTGTATAAAGAGATCAGTTTAGGAATTATAAAAAAAGTATCAAAAACCTAAATATGTACAACCAGAATGAGTTCTAGGAATGGTATCAAGGGTGGATGCTATCGGGTAATCTAGTTCACCAAACATTTATTAAACTTTGTTTAACAGTGCTAGGTGTTCTAAAACACACAGTCCCAGTACTCAAAGGATTCACTGATCTAATGTTAAGGCTGTAAATAAGCAAGTGTAGTAACTCTTACCCATCAATGATATTTTCAGGTGGGTGTTTTTCATCACTTGATGTAGCTAAAATCACTTCGGACCCTTCAGAGCTCAAACAGAGATCACCTTTTCTCATCTTAAACTGTTTAACCTGCAAATAAAAAAATAACAAATAACAAAAAAGCAACTTCTTGATTCTCTTATCTGAGGAAAGGGAAACAGAAGGAAAAGCCTGTTGCCTAGCACACAGTTTCACACCCAAGCTATTTAACAAGTGGGAGGGACTCCAACATGTTCATTTACATAAGTAAACTTCTGACCTTTCCCAGGGACAATATATAAGGCATGACTATATTTCCACTACTCTGCTCCAGAAAATAAGTCCCTGAATACCCTAACCAACATCATTTTTTCTGCTTCTAAAATTAAAAGCCCTCAATAATTATATGAAAACAGCTAACAAGCTAGGGTGACATGAATTAGTGGGTAAATTTTAAAAAGTTATTTGTAATTATATTTCTTGAAATTTAAAAAAATCTGGAAGATAAAAACAGTTATTTTGTGACTGTTTATCTGTACACTTATCAATTGAAGTGACAAACAATATTATTACCTACATCTTAAAAGATATGCTATCATTAATTTTTGAGCAGAAACTTGAAATTAGAGAAAAGATAACATTTTACTTATTTTAAAATTCTACATCAGTCACTTGGGTCATGGACTTAAACACATTTCTGTTGCAAGGTTGTATTTTAATTAAAAAGATCCTGAAAAAAAATTGTTGAGCTCTACAATGGAGCCCGGTGGGAAGACAGAAGAAGGAGGAGAGAAGATTCTATCAGACCTCACCCTCCTACTTGATCTAGAGGTGACAGGCCACAGACCAATATTCAGATGCAAAGTGACTTCCAAAGGTTTATGGACAAAGAGTGTTTGAAAAAGGGAGGAAGGCTTCCAATAACACACAATACCCAATACCCATCATGCCCTAGCCCCACTCTAACTTTTTTTTTTTAATGAAATCATTTCAAATAAACAAGCAAACAAAAAAGGACAAAGAATATTGCGCAAATTAACTATGTGCTCAGATGCCCAGAGGTAATAAATGTTAACATTTTGCCATATCTACTTTAGGTTGTTAGTTTTGTTTTTCTGTTTTTTTGTTTTAGAAATAAGTAACCTCTCACTGGCCCCATGCCCTTACTTGCCCAGAGGTAACAGCTATTTTGAAGTTGATGAATACCCTCTTCAGTATTTTTAATTTTTTTAAAGAGATGGGGTCTCACTATGTGGCCCAGGCTGTTCTTGAACTCCTGACCTCAAGGGATCCTCCCACCTCAGCCTCCAAAGTAGATGAGATTATAGGTATGAGCCACCACACTTGCTATGAGTATACTTTTATATTTTTACCATATGTTTCCAAAACAATATGAGTACATATTGTTTTAAATTCTTTTAAAATTTAGATGATTCCACAGTATATAATACATATATCCTTTTGGTATTTGCTTTCTTCATTCAATATTATGTTTATAAGATTTTATCATGTTGATACACGTAAATCTACCTACTTTATTCATTTTAATTGCTATGAGTTATTTCTCCATTCCCCTATTGATGGACATTTAGATCTGTTTTCAATTTTTCGCTATGATAAATTTGCAATGCAAATATTTATGCATGTGGAAAAGTGTCCGCATGATAATAGACTCTCTCTACAGAAGTAAAATTGTAGAAATTTAAAATCTGCATACCTTCGAGTTATTGATTAATTTGTTCTCTAAATTACAACAAATTACATTACCATCAGCAGTGTATAAGAGTTTCCGCTTCCTCATATTCTCACCAATATGGCATTCTTAGACATTTTGGCTTTCGCCAAACTCAGTAGTACCAAATGGTATCTCAATAAGGTTTCAATTTGTATTTCCATGATTGCTAGTGAAGTTAAAACTGTTGCACATGTTTACAGGCCATTCAGGCCTCTTCTTCTGTTACTTGCTTTTTCTAATCCTTTGCCTATTTTTCTATTGGATTGTCTTTTTATTAGTATTTTTTTGGTCCTTTTCTTTTTGATTTGTGGGAATTTTCAAAATAAAATATTCTAGATACAAATCTTTTGTTATATATGTTGTAAGTATCTTCTCTCAGTCTGTGGCTTGATTTTTCTTTTAAACTTGGTTTGATTTATTGGTTGGGGTTGGGGGGTGTGTGTGTGCAAGTGCGAGAGAGAGAGAGAGAGAGAGAGAGAGAGAGAGAGAGAGAGAGAGAGAGAGAGAGAGAAGGGGGGGAGAGAGAGAGGGGGAGAGGGAGGGGGAGGGAGGGGGAGAGGGAGGGGGAGGGAGAGGGAGAGGGAGAGGGAAAGGGAGAGGGAGAGGGAGAGGGAGAGGGAGGGAGAGGGAGGGAGAGGAGAGAGGGAGGGAGAGTCCTGCTCCTTTCCTTTATCGTTATTGAACTATAACATATAGAAAAAGGTACAAATCATAACAATACAGTACAATAAATTTTCACAAAGTAAACAAACCCAGGTAAAGAAATAGAGCACTTGAGAAGCCCTCCTCATGCCCCCTCCCAATTACCACCACCTCGTCCTTCCCAAAAGTAATCATGGGCCTTATTTCTAATGCTATAGATTAATTTTGCCTGAACTTCATATACATGGAATCTCACAGTCTACACTATTCACATCTGGCTTCTTTCCCTCCTCATTATGTTTGTGAGATTTATCAACGTTGTACACAGCAGAGTTGAAGTGCAACTAAGTGCAACTACAATCCAGCTAGCACTCAATTCAACTCCTGATAAGAAATCAGCCCCTAAGGGAACCTTTGCAGGAAACTAGGTGCCAGCTGAAAAGCAAATAAAGATTTCTTTGGTCTCTGGTACTTAGATACCATACCCCTGATGAAGGAGGGAACTGATCTCATTCTCTATTATCTGAAACCAGAGGTAAACTAAAACTATTGAAAATTGCAACTTTGTCTGAACCCAGCACAATTCCTAGTTAGACCGAAGTGATCTGCCCCTTACCCTAGCTATAACACAAAGGAAATGGTGTGTTCTTTCTGGGAAAACGCATTGTACCTCAGTCCGTATTTTTTTAAAACACAAAGTTCAACAAATATAGTCCCTAGAAACAGACTTATAGATGACTGAGGTGCTGGAATTAGCAGACACAAAGATAACTATTATAAATATGTTAGAGAATTTAGAGAAATAATGGAGAAAATGGCTGAACAGAGCATTTTAGCTGAGAAACGTAAACTCTAAAAAAGGACAAAATGGAAATTCTAGAACTGAAAAATACAATATCTAAAATTAAGAAATCATTAGATAGGTTTAATATCAGACAGCACTCAGTGTAAGAAAGGATCGGTGAACTCAAAGGAGGATCAAGAGAAATGATCCAAAATGAAACGGAAAAACAATTGAAAATAATAGAACAGAGCACTACAGAGCACTAGATACCTCTGAAATGGTATCAAACTAGTCTGAAATACATGTAATTGAAGTCCCAGAAGGAGAAAAGAAAGTGAATAGTGCAGAAGACAAATATCAAGAGATATGGCTAACATTTTCCCAAAATCTATGAAAGATATAAATTCCCAGATGCAAGAAGCTCAGCAAACCCTTACTTGAATAAATACAAAGAAGATACCACCTAGGCACAACTTAGTCAACTGCTGAAAGTTAAAGAGAAGAAATTAAAAGCAGAGCAAAAATCACATTACATTTAGAAGAACAAGAATTAAAACTGACTTCTCATCAGAAACAACGGAAGCTAACAGACAATGGAATTATATCTTCAAAGTGTTGAAAGAAACACTACAGAATTCTACATGGAGCAAAAATATCCTTCAAAAATAAGGACAAATCGAAGATATTTTCAGACATACAAAAGCTGAGTATTTGTTACCAGTAGACCCACAGTATAAAAAATATTAGAGGAAGTTCTTCAGGCCGAAGTGAAATGATTCCAGGTTGAATCCTGGATTTGTGGGAAGGAGTGAAGAGCACTGGAAATGGTAAATATATTGTTAACACAGAAGAGTATTCTTAAAATTTCTTTAAAAGACTATTGACTGCCTAAAGAAAAAAAATAATAGCAATGAACTGTAGGGATTTAACAGATGTAGAAGTAATAAATACAGTAATAATGTAAAAGGCAAGGGCAGGGCAAATGAAACTTTACTTCTTACAAAGTACTTTTATAAAGTTCTTACACTGAATAAAAAGTATTAATTCAAAGTAGACCAGGATATTAAGAATGCATGTTGTAATGTTAGGATTAAGTAACCACTAAAAACCATAAAACAAAAAGGTATAGGAAGAAGGCCAATAGAGAACAAAGTGGAATACCATAAAATACTCGATAAATCTGAAAGAAGGCAGAAAAGGAAAAACAAAAGAATAAAGAAAATAGGACAAATAAAGAAAAATAGGACAAATAAAAAACAAATAGTAAGAACATATATTTAAGCACCAATACATTTAATTAAATGTTAAGCTAAACTAGATTATCAGACTGAATTAAAAAAACCTAAATATGTTTTCAAGAGATGCATTCTAAATATAAAGACACAGATTCAAAGCAAAATGACAGAATAAGGTATAAGTCTTAATATCTGGCACGGTAAATTTCCCTACTTAATTTTCAAAATTGGTTTGGTTCTATGCTTTGTACCTTGATTATTAGAAACAATTTTGGGCCGGGTGTAGTTGCTCATGCCTGTAATCCCAGCACTTTGGGAGGCCAAGGTGGGAGGATCGCTTGAGCCTAGGAGTTCAAGACCAGCCTGGGTAACACAGCAAGACCTGTTTCCACAAAAAAATTTTTTAAAATTAATCAAGTGTAGTGCTGTCTACCTGTAGTCCCAGCTACTGGGGAGGCTGAGGTGGGATGATTGCTTGAGCTGGAGAGTTTGAGGCTACAGAAAGCTAGATCATTCTACTGTACTCCAGCCTGAGGGACGGAGGGAGACCCTATTTCTAAAAAATAAATAAATAAGTAAACAATTTTGTTAAGTTACATTTAAAAAAAACTTTGAGATATTGATTGCAATTAAATTGACAGATTAATTTGGAGAGAACTGACATGTTTATGATAATGAGTTTTCAAATCCATCAATCTAGCATATCTCTTCATTTATTTAGGATTCCTCTTAAGTCCTTAAATTGTTTTATAGTTTTCTCCAAACATATCTTTACTTCTTTTGTTAGATTTAATCTTAGACATTTTATAGTTTCTATTGCTAATGTAAATGGGATTTAAAAAAATAACATTCAAAAAAAATCTTATTCTGGACCATACAAGAAATATTTCTAACATTTCATCATTAAATGTCATGTTCATGGAAGGTTTTGTTAGATATTATTCATTGGGTGAGAGAAATTGCCTTCTCTTTCTTGTTTGTTGGGTTTTTTTCTTTTAAACATGAATGAACAAACTGAATTTTATCAAATGCACTTGTAACATCTGTTAAGATGATCATATAGTTTCTACAGATTGTTAATGTGATCCGTTAAGGTTTTCTTATGTTATCATGTCCCCAGTTCCTAGCATAAGCTCTATGTAGATGTCTAAGGTTTGTTATTATTTTTATCCACAGTTAGATTCAGTTTGGTAATATCATATTTGGAATTTCTGCAAGTGAGATTGGCCTATAACTTTCCTTTGTCATTCAGTCCACATCTGATTCTGGAATCAAGACTGTACTTCAAACATAAAGAAGTTGGAGAGCCTCCCTTCTTTTTCTAGTTGGTGGAACAATTTGTGTAAGATAGGGATTATTTGATCCTGTAAGTGGTAAAGTGTTTGTGGGTAGATTTTTGACAATTTCAAATTCAATAGATCTATTTAGGTTTTTAACACCTTCTTGAGTCACTTTTGATAATTTATATTTTATAGAAATCTATTTCTTCTTAGTTTTTGTATTTATGAGCATAAAGTTCACTTTCTATTATAACTTAAAAATCTAGTATTGATTGTATTAAAAGTATGGTAACATTGGTCAAGAAAAGAAGACATATAATCTAATTTTTAATTTGTGCCATTTTTCTCAACCACAGCTTTTAATACTATTGATACCAGAGAACAGATCAGTATTGGATGAACATTGTCAATCTTTAGTTTGAAGAGGAGAAAGATGGTAAATTCCTGTAAATACAGATTGATAAACTTAGATGTTAGTTCTCAACAAAATTCTAAAATTATTAAAATAACATTAGTTTACAAGTTATACCAACCTATACATTTCTTTTGTTTGTTTGATGGTGTTCCTACCATTCAGGAACATGTTCTGAACATTTCAAAAAAGCTTCAGACAAAATTTCTCAAGATACCCTGTGGACCAGATGGAGAAATGTAGGTTGGGTGACAGGCAGTACTTTAGGTAGATATTTGTAATTCTTTTAATGGCTATACTCAAAGAATGGTGATTAATGGAACACAATGAACTTATGGAAGACTTTTATCCTTATTTCACTCAACATTTTTACTAATTAAGGATTCAAGAAGTATGTAATTTTGTATTAAGGATGCAAATAGTATTAATTTTGCAGATGACAAAAAGCTTGGATGTCAGCTAGATGACAGAATCAGCACTCAAAAGGAAATGAGCAAACTAGAAAGATGGGTTGCAATGAATAAGATATTTTTTTTTTTTTTTTGAGACAGAGTCTCACTGTGTTGCCTGGGCTAGAGTGCCGTGGCGTCATCTTAGCTCACAGCAACCTCAAATTCCTGGGGGCTCAAGCAATGCTCCTGCCTCAGCCTCCCGAGTAGCTGGGACTACAGGCATGCACCACCATGCCCGGCTAGTTTTTTCTATATATTTTTAGTTGTCCAATTAATTTCTTTCTAATTTTAATAGAGACGGGGTCTCACTCTTGCTCAGGCTGGTTTCGAACTCCTGAGCTCAAACAATCCTCCCGCCTCGGCCTCTCAGAGAGCTAGGATTACAGGCCTGAGCCACCGCGCCTGGCCTGAATAAGATATTTAATAACAGTAAAGGCCTACACTCAGACTTAAAAAATCAATTACACAGGATTAGTCTGATTAGGGGTTAGTCAGCAAACTACTGCCTGTGAGCTAAATCTAGCCTGCCATCTGTTTTGTATGGCCCTCAGGCTAGAAATGTTTTTTATACTTTAAAATATTTTTAAAAATAAAAACATTTTGTGGCCGGGCGCGGTGGCTCACGCCTGTAATCCTAGCACTCTGGGAGGCCGAGGTGGGTGGATTGTTTGATTGAGCTCAGGAGTTCGAGACCAGCCTGAGCAAGAGCGAGACCCCATCTCTACCAAAAATAGAAAGAAATTAATTGGACAGCTAAAAATATATAGAAAAAATTAGCCGGGCATGGTGGCCATGCCTATAGTCCCAGCTACT
>CAUYSK010103871.1:0-13069 GCA_963575035.1 Avahi laniger | reverse complement strand
GTCAGTAGTGATATCCCCTTTTTAATTCCTGATTTTAGTATTTTTTTGTTGGTCAATCTGGCTAAAGGTTTGTCAATATTTTTTATCTTTTTTAAGAACCAGCTTTTGGTCTCATTGATTTTTTTCTGTTGTTTTTCTCTTTCCTATTTTGTTCATCTCTACTGTAATCTTTATTATTTCCCTCCTTCTAAAAGCTTAGAGTTTTCCTTGCTCTTTATTATCTGGTTCTTTAAGCTGTACAGTTAGACTCTTGAATTGAGATCTTTCTTTCTTTTTTTTTTTTGGTTTTTTGTTTGTTTTAGTCTGAGTAGTTCTGTATTTTCTGATAAACTTCTCCTCCCTAAAGTCCTCATTTTAGACTGAAATACTTTTGTTTTTCTCTAAACTTTCCCCCCCCTTTTTTTTTATCTAAAATTTCTCCCTCTTGGTCACATTTGTTTTTAACAGCATCAGCTCAAAATATTTGAAGGCAGCAGCAGTAAAGCTACTTATCATATCCTTAAAATAGACTATTTTTATCCTTATTATATACAAAAGAATACCCATGTTTCCAGATTGTACACCTAAACATTTGTTATTTATTTTCCAGTGGTATAATGGGAGTAGGGATGGTAAATAAAGAAGAGGTAGGCAAGATTGAAAGCTCTGCCTCACAGCATTTTAGGGAATAGTGGCAAAGGTCTTTCACAATGGTATGGAGAGGCACTATTCAGATGACAAAGTTGCCAAGCACTGAGTTTGCTTTTAACATTCTTTTCCCTCCCCCATAGCATCCAGTGACCTCATGCTCTCTTTTAATTGCAAAGAACAAGAGTCTCTATCTACACCTCTTGGGCTACAAAACCTATGCTCAGGTTTGAGATTACAAATTGCCTGTTGGCCACATCTAGCCAGGGATGTTTTTTAGTTTGGCCTGCAGGGTTTGAAGTGATTACTTTGACATTCATTGAACTATGTGCTGGGGACTGGTTATATCATGGTGAGTCAAAGAAGTTTTACACTAGTTCTAGGCCACTTTGGGGGAAATGATAGCAGTAGATAAATTGATGAAGAAATAAGCATGTAATTCTAGGATTGAGAAAAAGATAATAAGGACAAAGAACAAGATACTTGACAGAAAATTAAGATATTTAGAATGAGAGAAGCTGGTTGTACAGAGATCCTGGAACAGAACATTCACAGGACTGAAGCATTATCTCAAAGGGTCTAAGATGAGAAAGCAATTGGCATGATGCAGGAGTTGAATGGAGGTAAGTATAGTGGACACACAGTGAGTAAAGGTAAGACTGCCTCAAAATGAAAGTGATAGGGAGGTAGGCTTCAGATAATGCAGAGTTTTGCAGGTCTGGTAAGAAAGTTTAGATTTTATTCTAAGTGCAGGGGGAGGGCATGGTATTTAAACAGTGAGTCTCACACTTGCAATTGCCTCAGAATCATTGAGGGAGAATAACAAAAGTACCAGTGGCTGTTCATTCATGGAACAAATAGTTATCGAGTATTTACCTTATGCAGGCACAGTGAGGGGCAGACAGACAACACAAAAGTAAACAAGTTAAAGTATAACATAATCTACTGTTGAGTTTAGAAGTGAAGTATACAAATGTCTGCAATATGGATTGATGAATGGATAGATATTTGATAAGACAAATAGAGCCAGATGTTTGTTATAGAATCTAGGTAGTGGGAATATGAAGGTTCTTTTTCTGTATGTTTGAACATTTTTATAATGTTGGGAAAATAGATAAGATGATGTGATGATAAGTGTGCTATGGAAAAATAGGGTAAGTAGAGTGAGTGGGGTCCTGTTCTGTAAAGGGTGGTCTTATAAGTTGACATTTGAATAAAGGTCCGAATGGAGTTATTGAATGAGCCATATTGATATCTTAGGGAAGATATTTGCAGGCAAAGATTCTGAAGGAGGGGTGTGCTTGGCAAGTGTGAAGAACATCCAGTAGTCAGGGAGCTGGAGGAAAGTCAGCTAATGGGAGAAGATAGGAAATCAGGTCAGAAAGAGGTAGTGCAGGACAAGTTTATGGAAGGCCTTTTAGACCAGTTAAGGACTTTGACTTTTACTCTTAATGAGAGGGAGATCCAGTGGAGGATTTTGAACAGAAAAATGACATGCTCTGACTTATTTTAACAAGAATACTCTGGCTACTGTGTGGGTATGGAATATTAGGAGTGCAACAGTAGAGAAAGACCAGTTAGGTTAGTATTGTGTTATTCTTGGTGAGAGATGGCTTTGGACAAGATGGCAGAAATATAGGTAGAGAGGAGAAGTCAAAATCTGGATAAAGTTTGAGAATGAAGATAAGAGGATTTGCTGTTGTAAATGTCTTAGTCCTTTAGATTTTTATTTAGTTTGTCTTGGATGTTTCCTGGACTTTGTATTTTGAATGTTTCCTATCTGATTCTGATTTTCACCAGAGATGAAAAATCACTGCCTTTGCCTTTATGAGCTCTCTTCATTTTCTCTATTCTCATTCCCCCTCCCTTTTTTTCTCCAAATTGCAGTGTAGTGTTAAGAGTTGTTTAAATTATTTACTACTTTTAGTTTGTCATTTGTGTGTTAGAAATTTTTTCTCCTATAATGTGGAAAATGCTTCCTGTTTTCTTTCTTGTTACCTTACAGACTGGGAGTCTGGAGGAGAAACCAAGAATTTATCTCCAAAAGAGGGTAGTTATGAAATTAAATCATTGCAGCAGGAGATGGTTCGAAATAACAGAAAAATCAAACACCCAGTGGAGAGACAACAAGGGCATCAGGAGGGACATTTCAGACAAGGTGTAATAACCTCTGAAAAAAGGTCCGCATCTATTCAGTGCACAGCCCATAGAGAAGATCAGAGAAATGATACTGGAAAGAAATCCTGTGACTGTAAGAAATGTAAGAACACTTTCAGGTGCCAGTCACATCCTATTCAACATGAAGGAATTCATAATGAGGAAAAGGATTCTGAATGTGGGAAAATCTTTAATAGTAGATCAGACTTGATTAAGCATCAGAGACGTCATGAAAGCAAAAACTGTAATGAAAATAAGAAATGTGCCTTTATTCATGACTCTGGAATTACTCAACCTCAGAGCATTAATACTGTTGAGAAACTTCATGACTGTAAGGAATGTGGGAAGGCCTTTCATTCTAGTTCACAACTTAATCAACATCAAAGGATACATATAGGTGAGAAACCCTATAAATGTAAGGAGTGTGGGAAAGCTTTTCCATCTACCACACAACTTAATCTACATCAGAGAATTCACAGCGATAAGAAATACTATGAGTGTAAGGAATGTGGGAAGGCCTTTACCCGTCCTTCGCACCTTTTCCGACATCAGAGAATCCATACTGGTGAGAAACCCCATAAATGTAAGGAATGTGGGAAAGCTTTTCGTTATGACACACAACTTAGTCTTCATCAGATAATTCATACTGGTGAAAGACGCTATGAATGTAAGGAATGTGGGAAAGTATATAGTTGTGCCTCACAGCTGAATCTACATCAAAGAATTCATACTGGTGAGAAACCCCATAAATGTAAGGAATGTGGGAAAGCTTTTATCTCCGATTCACATCTTATTCGACATCAGAGTGTTCATACTGGTGAGAAACCCTATAAGTGTAATGAATGTGGGAAGGCCTTTCGTCGTGGATCAGAACTGACTCGACATCAGAGAGCTCATGCTGGGGAGAAACCCTACGAATGTAAGGAATGTGGAAAGGCCTTTACTTGTAGCACAGAACTTGTTCGACATCAAAAAGTTCACACTGGTGAGAGACCCCATAAGTGTAAGGAATGTGGGAAGGCTTTTATCCGAAGGTCAGAACTTACTCATCATGAGAGAAGTCATAGTGGTGAAAAACCCTATGAGTGTAAGGAATGTGGGAAGGCTTTTGGTCGTGGCTCAGAACTTAGTCGACATCAGAAAATTCACACTGGTGAGAAACCCTATAAATGTAAGCAATGTGGGAAGGCCTTTATTCGTGGCTCACATCTTAGTCAACATCAAAGAGTTCATACAGGACAGAGGAGTGAATAAAGAAATGTGGGAAGGCTCAGAATTTTATTGACATCAGAAAATTCATACTAGTTTAAAAGAAAACAAATGTATGATTGTAAGGAACATGGAAAGCATTTGAGTCTAACAATTTACTAAATATCAGATTTCATACTGTAAGGCCTGAAAGACCTTTATTTAAGGGCCAGAATTGATTTGACATATGTTACTGATGAGAAATCTCATAAATGTTAGGAGTTGGGAGGGGTTTATTTGTGTTTCTGAATTTGTTAGACATGAGTTCAACTGGTGAAACCCCATGAATGTAAGAAAGGTGAGAAGGTCTTTTCAGTGGCCAAGTCAACCTCAGGGAATTCATAATGGGGAGAAGCTTAGGAGAGCAGTGAATGTGTTAGAGTAATTAACTTTTCAGACCTTTCTCAATATCAGAGTTATTACCCTTAGGGGAAATCAGAGGATTCGTAATATTAATGCCATATATGTGGGACACCAATTTTCTTTAGCCAGTAATTCATCTGACTATTGGGACTTGAGGAATCCTACATTACTGTTAAAAATGCAGGACATTCTTCCATCCCATTCAAACCTTGTTAAATATTTGCAAGCTGATTCTCTAAAATTAACCTGAACTGAATCAATATAGGAAAAAATTTAACCAATGTTTACTTTTTACTTGCCCTCACCATTATAACTCATTTCTTATAGGGCAAATTACTTAACTATATCTAAATTTTCTCATTTATAAATTAGTAATACTAGCATCATATTTCTTACTTGCATTGTGAGGGTTAAATATATTTATATCCTTTAGAACAGTAGCTAGTATTGAAAGTGTGCAAAGTGAGAGCTGCTTTTATTATTCTTCATGTTTTCATAATTGTGCATTATTAGAGGTCATATGAGAAGGCCTTATACATGCAGTGACTATAGAAACATCTTGCATTATCTCTCTTTTTTTTTGTTTTTTGTTTTTTGAATGTTAGGTATAATAATTCCTTCTGGAGGAAAATTTAAAACTACGCAGCTTTCATTCATAGCTCTTCCTTATCATGGGATTCATAATGTAAAGAAACCCAGTAGAAAAAAGGTGAGTTGCTGTGAGGTCAGGGGGGAGATTTAGATGATTTATTAAAACCTTAAAAAACAAGAATATGCCATGATATCTGATGTTTGTTATAGACAGTTAGAAAATAACACAGCCTTAGCCAAAATCCATTTCTCCACTAGGAAATTTAAAAGCTACCAGTATAAATAATTTTCATATTAAAAAGAAAGTCAAGGCAAATTGCCATTAGGAATGAATGACAAAGACAACACTACATGTTGAAATTTGTAGTATGTGAACAAAGCTACACTCTGAGGAAAAACAAACTTTTAACATGTGTAGAAAACAGGGATGAGTAAGGGCCAGGATTCACTCTGACTTCACAACACCTGGTGCATTACTTATTCCTAGTAGATTCTCAGTAAACATTTGATCACAGGAATGACAAAATGAATGAATAAGCCTTCAACTCTAGTATGTATAGAAGGTCTAACAAAATAAATGCAAGGCAAAAACAAAACACAAAACTTTGAAAACTTTTTTTTGGAATGAAAAAGATTGGACTCATAAAAAATTCAAGCATTGTGAGTGAGAAAGCATATGTAACTATGGAAATGGAGGAGATGTTACAGAAATATTGTATTAGCAGACGCTGGGTTGCCTGTCCATTAGTGTTAACCGTTCTCTGTTTCCCAGGATTGCCTGCTGCTCACCTAAGTCTATAAAATGCCAGGTGCTTGCTCTCCTATCTTGCTTTGCATCTGGTCTTATGTATAATAGTTCTGGACACAGATGATTTGAGCAAAAGTCTGAAAATGGACTTGTTAAATTTTCTTTTCTAACAAAATAGGAGGAAATGGTGTTCTTAACTACAGGATATATGTCTGTGTGATGCCTGGAACTCTGGCCATTTTGCAACCAGAGAGTTAAGAAGTTGAGATTGGCACAGGCAATAGATTGGAATTACCTGTGTCCTTGACATTTCTGATCTGATGAAACAATTTGGAACTGCCCTTTCCCTGTACTTGTATGGAATAAGAAACTCCATGCATTTGTTGTAAGTTTATACTTAACTTTTTACAATATATCTGAGTCTTGAAAAATTACCCTTTTAAAAAATATTTTCACATATACACACATTCAACTTTAGCAAAATGATAAAATGTTCATGTTTATATTCAGCTTTTATAGTATATCTTTTTATCTTATAGCATATCTTTTTATAGTATATCTGACATTGTAGAAAAGCATTATTTTCTTAAATATTTTCTTATATATAGTTGAAATATATACATATATTCAACTTTGATATAGTAAGATGTAGGAACTATTTACATTCATCATTATCTTATAGTGTATGTTTATATTCAGCTTTTTAAAGTATGTCCAAAATCCTGTAAAAGTATTATTTTCCAAGAAGAAACCGATAAAACAGCTATACTATATAATTCATCTAATACCAGATTATCTTATTGGTTAAGTCTTCTACCTCTTGAAGATACAAAGAAATCATGGCTATGAAGTTAGCATGACCCTTTTACCAAATTTGGAAAAGGACAGCATCTAAAATCAAGTATCAAAAATAATCTGTTGTACTTATAGTATATGAGTATTCTAATTAAAATAGCAAATCAAACCCAGCAGCCTATTAAAAGAACATGATAGGTTATTTATCCAGAATGTTCATCACCTGGCCTGTCCAATTAATATGTAAATATAGTGTTTACACATTGGGAACTAGACACTATCTATTACCCACTGAAAGTAATAACTGAGAACTAGTATGACATGTTATATGCGGCTGCTGTGAAGTCACTGCAGTTGTCCGCTCGATCATACCTTCTGGTCTGCAGACATTCACAACATTTAGAATAATCACCTTCCAGTAGGTTCTACTTCTACCCCACACAATAGAAAAATAATACATATTTTAATTAAGTGAAATGTAAACAATTTATTATGTGGTAAATAAAATCAATCCTAGCTAAATATTAGCCCATTGGGGGGCAATTTATAACAAAAAATTTAAGCATCAAATTTTTCAAAGGGGGAAATAAATACTGTTTTCTGCATTGCTGTACTTACTTCAAAAGTTTGTTCTTGAAAATTTTAAGTATTCTTATAAGAGGAGAATTTGTACCCTTTGGAATGATTAATAAAACCAGGCAAAAATAGGTATCATAGTACTGGTTACAATTTCTAACCCTTTTTGAATTATAAAAATTGTTGATATGATTCTCTTTCATTTTCTCCTTACGTATACGTATTTCTCTTTTCAAGTCTTGAAAGTTCTATTCCAAATCTATATAATGTATTTCACCAAAACTCAGAAATATTAATACACAGTTATCCCCTCAGAATATGTGCAGGATTGGTTCTAGGACCCCTCCTGCATATACCAAAATCCACACATATTCAAGTCCCACAGCCCTGCAGAACCATTTTTATATTACTGTCTGTTAGACAAGTATCACAAAAGCAAAATCTTTTAAATACATATGTTATTAATAACTCAGACATAGTTGTTTTCATTACATTAACATTATACTAGTCCTTTTTATAAAGATTTAGCCAAGTCATGAACTAAAAGGCATCTGAGTTAGTTATTTTTCTGATAAAATATTTAAGTGCTTACTTTTTTTTCAGCCAATTAGACGTATTTGATATATTTTGGTAGTGAAATATTACATATACATAACATATAAATATGTAGGCATACAAACAGAAGCAGATCCTATAGCTTTATAAAATTCATTTGCCAGTTTTCAAATAGTTTCTTTCACCCCTGTAGACTATCAAGCCCTATCAAACAATTGCTAGCTAAGCAACCCTAAATTTAAACTCCCAAAGACATAACTCTTATGTGAAAATTTACATCCCAAAGGTACAGAACTTAACGTCATTATTTGCTGAAACAAACAAACAAAAGAGGCATGCATAAAGGTTCAGTCAAGACACCACAGCTGAGCCATGCCTGGGAGGCGGAGGAGGCAGGATTCCTTGAGGCCAGAACACAGTGCTCTATGATTACATCTGTGAATAGCTACTGCACTCCAGCCTGGGCAAGCAAGACCTTGTCTCTAAACAAACAAACAACAAGATTGCTAGGAAAAATATCTTAAACAAAGGTAAGCTTTTTTATGTAAACTTTAACCCAATGCCTTCCCTATAGTAAAAGTTTCTAAGGGTTTAGGTGCAGCAGTGGAGATGCCTTTACAAATGGAAATTTCCTTTATAGATGTAAATTTCTCTTACAAAGAGTTTCAAAATAGCCAGCTAAATGCCAGAATATTGTACTTCAAGACCAATCTAGTTAGACAGGTGGTCTTTTCCACTTCTTTCTGGATTAGATTACCGATTTCAGGGTGGAGGCCCTTTAGTAAATAGGGCAAAGAAAGCATTTGCAGTTTTTAGGGCCTAATATTTAGATATGTGAAAAGCAAAAGGATCTCACTTTTATACTGAATCCTGGATTCCCCCCCCAAAGAGGGAAACAATATAAAACCAGGCCACACAATGCTTCCATGGTGTGCCCTGCACCAAGACTGGTATGTGACCAACATCAGTCAGCTCACTCTGTGATTAGCCCATTCCTCCCCCAGGAATCTTATCCTTTGGTGGAGGGTATGCCCAACCATGAGTGTTCAAACCTTTTTTCCTAATTACACAAAGAAAAAGTAGCCCCCTGTAGTAACAACCATTTACTGCAATTACTGTCAGCAACTTCCAAACCTGCAGCTTTTACCAGTGACTTTTCAGCCACTGAACACACAAAAGCCAAGTTTGCTCTCCCAAGTACAAAGCAATAGCTGGACCCCCAAATCCAAAGATATTAGGCAACGCAATGCAAAAGAGATCATCTGACGGGAAACAGTTTGGATGCCTCGATGAAAACCGAAGACCTCAATGAGAGGTTAATGGTGTTTTTTTTCTGCATTCCTCCAGAGATCTCAGAGACATAGAAGTCTCCTCTAGATTTCTTCATGTGCTATTGAAAATGGCAAAAGGAAAGAGGAACAGAAGTGGAAGAAAATGTTAGAACAAATCTTAAAGGATCCAACTTGGGGAGACTTTAAACTTTTTAAAGGGCCAATGAAGTTTTACATTTTTCTCAGCCAAAATCATGAAAATAAGATAGGAAACAAACAGGGGTAAAACATTTTTAAATTTCAGTGTAGTCAACTGAATAAATTCCCAAAATTACAAAAGAAGAAAAAAAACGTAAAGCCCTTTTTTTAAAAAAAACAGTTACAGTCTAAATATCGGCTTTTCATTAAACCGCTATCTGACCATAGTGTTACTGAAAGCTCAGCACCTGTCCTCGAGTCTGCATCAGAAGAATGAGGAAAGGTGGTTTGAAGAAAAAGAAAAAGGAGTTTGTTAATTTGCTAGCAATTGAGGGGGATGGAGACTCCTGTCTAAAATGCCATCGTCCTAATCATAAGCAGAAATACTGAGCTTTTAAAGGGAGGGCGTTTGGTCCTGGAATATTGTTGTTCAACTATAGTTGTTGATTCCGATTATACTGTCTCCATCTAAGAAAATCCCCAACCTCTACACACTCTCTCTGCAGTTCTGCTGTGCCATCTCCTGAGCACAAAGAACAAAGGACACTACCCTGCCCCTCCCAACTGCTGGCCTGAGTCACTGATGCAGGTCCTGGCTCTCCAAAAGGACTGCGGCATGTTTCAAAGAGACAAACATTTTTGCCATTTATTTAGGCCATTCCCTCTGTTACATATTCCCCACTTCAATTTTACCCATTCATGTGTATGAGATGAGGGGCAACATAGTCATACTTCCATCTGAATTGGGGTGATGTCTTGGAAGGTTTATACTTATGTATATCATGCAAAGCTTCGGCAGGATGTTTACAACAACAGATTACCAGGCAAAGTCATAAGCAACAACTATAATAGTGAGGATTGAAAGGTAAAATGGACTGTCGCCTTGTATACAATGTTGGATACAGGCCTGGGTTAAAAAGAAACATGTGATCTCTGAGTGTAGAGCTATTACTTGTACCGTGCAGTTGATGCCACGGTTGATGCCATGCTTTTGCAAATCAGAAATAATATATGCAAACCTTTGCACCAAACATGATTTAGGATGACAAACCGAGCTGCAATACAATAACACAAGAGGTGATTGCCCAGGAAACCTCACTAGTTGTCTCTCTATCCTGTAGACAGAAAAAATAAAAGCAAAAATATCAATATTTTCAATTTTTCCTTTTTCTCAGAGACTTTAGATCACTTAAAGGCTGGCCCCTCCAATGGAGTGGTGGAGAGGCTCTATTCTACTTAGCTTTCCTTCTTGAGAGCCCCTTCTTCCCATTCAGCTTGGGCTGTATGGCCTAGGAAATCTCTTCTTGTGGTTCCTCCCTGGGTTTGTGAAGGCCTGGTGAGATGGGGGCTGACCGGAACCTACAGTCAGAGGAGGAACCTCCCCACTGTTAGGGGCTACTTTACCCAACCTAAAACAACCACCTCACCTATGAGGAAAGAAATCTCAGAAGAAATCCACTGTCGGCATGCAGGACAGGTACAGACAGACTTCAAGCAAACTGAAGCTATCTCCACTCCACTTTGCCTCTGGTGAAGTCACATCTACTCTCCCCATGGCCCAAGGACTGGAAAGCAGAGCATGAGGTAGGGACAGTATGTATCAATCAAACTGTGGCCTTTGGGACTACCACACCACTTTTGCTCTGTTTCCTTTGTCGATGTTCATGTGGCAGTGGGGAGTGATTTCTCCTTCCTGGGCTCCCACCTCTCCTAGGTCGCCCATCTTTTGTTGTCCTGAATCTTTTTCATGGGCCTAGACTTTTCTGCTTCTGGATCCATCTTATCAACAAAATACTTGTCCCAATTCATACAGGACAACATTCTTGGGGCTCCATTTCTCTACACTTTTTACTTACAGACTAGGCATGCAGGATTATCAGCCAGATCTTCCTTTCCACGCCTTGTGTCCGCAGGGGAAGCCTAGGTCACAATGCCCCCCCTTCGGATGACTGGCTGCTTCACATTGAATGAGATGTAGCCCAAGATGGCAGGCATTTGCCTTCAAATGAATGTGATGTTTCCCTTCATCTGCACTTTGTTCTTCCTTGATACAGATTGGGGGGTATGGGCTTACTGCGTTTCTGGGGTCAAAGGTGTGGGGGGCCCAGGTAGTGGCGCAGAACCCTTTGGCCGCTTCTGCTTTCTCCAGGAAGAAGGGACTAGGGTTTGGGTGGGTGCAGGTGGGAGAGTCATAGTGGTCCGAGTTGTTGAAGGTGGGGCTGTTTCGCTTCTTAGAGAGCTTGTTTGCCTTCAGGCAAGACTGCCCCCTCTTCCCTGGGACTCCAGCGAAGGGCCTGTGTGGTCCCACGTATGTTTGGCTTCTCCTTGACTTTGTCAGGGCCTTGAGTGCTACTTGGGAGCAGACCTGTGGTCACTGTCGGTCCGGGAATACCCAGACCTGCTTCTGAAACAGCTGCTTCGCTCCACCTGCCCTTCTGGATCCCATTTCCCCCACTGGCCTAGCTGCGGTAACTTTTGCAGTCCCTCGGACATCCTAGGTTGTTTCCCCTTTGTTGAGCAGTCATGGGGACAAGCGAGAGCCCCTGACATCTGAGGACAAGGCAATGCCTGGTAGGCCCAGGTCCCAGACAGGCAGGCAGCGGACACAAGGATCAGACAATTGTCAGCTGACCCCTGCCCTCGGGGACTCTGGTAACCTGAGGTGCGCCAACAAGCCCAGCTACCCTCGCCACATTTCACCCCCACCACCATGTGAGCCCACACCTGTCCATACCATGCAACCCGAAATCGGATCCAAGGGGGACAGCAAGCCTTCTGCCATCAACCTGAAGCTTGGCCTCCACTGGGAAGCGACCCAGAGCTCGGCTCCAAGGGGTCCAGAGCACAGGACAGTTAGAGTCTGGCCTCAGTCCCCGCCGCAGCCTTCTTCCCGGTCCGGGTCACCCCGCCCGCAGCTCAGCCTCCATCCCGACCCCGCTCTTCGGCCTGCGCGAGGCGGCATGGCAGCCAAAGCCTGGCTTCCGGGATTCCTGCCCGCCTTGCAACGGCGCATGCGCGTGCCTCGGGTCTGGCACCTGGCGTCACAGTGACCGACCTTGGTTGCCTAGGTGGGTGCCGGGCTCTGGCCTGCTCTATCCAGCGGTTCGAGGCCATGGGCCCGGGAGCGGCGGAGGGCCAAGCGAAGGGCCCAAGAAACCTCGTCTGGAGCCTCTGGGACTCACTGCCGGATCCATCGCCACCTCACGCCTGTCTGGCGGCTGTGGATGTGAGTCTCCTCCAGCGTTGTGGCGCCTGTCCCTGCGGGGCTGGCCTGCCAGTGTGCCCTGGGCTGGTCTGTTCCCAGAGGGGCTTCCTCGCAGGGGGCAGAACACCTCAGCCTCAGGAGCTGCCTGTGTGCATGTATGTGTGTGTGAGATTCTGTGGGAGTGATTTTTGTGTGTGTGTGTCCGGTTGTCTGCTGAGTGTGGTGTGTGGTGGGAGGATTGTGTCTTAAGCGCTGTGGGGAGGTTGGGGGCTCCTTTCCAGTTAGCTGTTAGTTTTCCCACTGGCGAGCCCCTTGCCCTGTTTCCGCTTGCGCCGCGTGGCCTGGAAATCTGTTTTCCCTGCGGTTGCCGCCTGGGGCTGTGAAGGCCGGGGTGAGTCGGGGGTGACGCGGACCCGCAGGCATAGAAATACCCTCCCCACCGCGAAGGGCCGATTTTCCCAACGTAAGAGGAGCACATGACAGTTAAGGACAGAAACCTGAAGGGACCCGTCCTCGGTGTGCAGGACAGGTGCAGACGGGCTTCAAGGAAGGCGAGGCTGTCTCCATTCCGCTTTTGCCCTGGTGGCCACATCCGCTCTCCCTAGAACCCAAGGACCGAGAAGCAGAGCCTAGCGCTAACCTGAGCCGTGTTGCTCTCCTTCCCTCATCCACGGTCACGTGGCAGTGGGGAGTGATTTCTCCTGCGTGGGCTCCCGGCTCGCCTAGGTCCTCCAT
>CAUYSK010103870.1:0-42481 GCA_963575035.1 Avahi laniger | reverse complement strand
AAAATATATATATAAAAAAAAAATTAGCCGGGCATGGTGGTGCATGCCTGTAGTCCCAGCTACTCGGGAGGCTGAGGCAGGAGGATCGCTTGAGCCCAGGAGTTTGAGGTTGCTGTGAGCTGGGCTGACGCCACGGCACTCTAACCTGGGCAACACAGTGAGACTCTGTCTCAAAAAAAAAGAACTGAATAGAGATTATTTAGCTGAGATAAATCCACTGCTCAATTTCACAGACATCAGAGTAAGAGAAACTTGGAGGTAGAAGGGATCTTTGACATTATCTATCAATCAGCTCAGCCCTTCAGTTAACAGATGAAACAGAGAAGCGATAGGACCTGCATTTTAAAATAACGGCCTTAAGTACTCAAAGTTCACAATTAAAGGTGAAAATATCTTGAAAAAGTTGTTGAAGTATTAATTAATGGCATTATTCCTAATGATATCATTACTCTTCTACAATAAATGGAGCCCTGACCCCCATATACACAGAAAAAATATCTTTTCGCCAAATGTGAAAAGTAATTCCAAATGTGGGGATCCAAAATATAGAGGGGAGAGACCATTGCAAGATGTTTGTCACATCACCATTCTTTATCACAGTAAAACAGTGAAAACAAGTGCAATATCTGTAACCGGAGAATACATAATTAGCAGCAGTATGCAGAGTAATAAAGAACATAGGCTCTGGAATTGGAAAGACCTGGATGTGAATGTCAACTTCTCCACATAACAGCTGTGAAACCTCTGCAAGGCACTTAATACTTGAAACTCAGTTTCCTCATCTGTGGAATGTGAGGATATTACCATCTTCCAGATTAAATTTATGTAAAAGAGCTTGGCACAATGCCTGAAATTGAGTGTTCTATAAATACTACTTTTATTGGCCACTGTTAATATTATATTTGTTCCCTGGAATATTACAGAAACATTTTAAATAATGGTTATAGGAAAATCTATATGTACTGGCAAGAAAGGATCTCCACTAAGTGAAAAAAGCAACTTGAAAAAAAAAACAGGTAATATGATCCTGTTTACGGGTAAAAAATAAAACTATACACACATCTGTAAATGCAGGGGTGGGGGAGTACTCTAAGTGGTTATGTAAGGATTTAAAAAGGGAGTTGTTGGTGTAAGTGATAAAACCTTTTATTTTACATACTTCTATACTGTTGGAATGCAAACATGTATTTAAGTATTTTTAAGTAAGTTTTTTAAAATGAAATGATTTAAAGATAATTTAGCAACAATGAAAAATGGTATGTTAAGGGAAAACATTTAAAGTTGTACACATACCATGATTACAATGTAAAAAGGATGTGCCATACAGACAGCAAATGAAAGACATATACCAAAATTATACCAGTGGGTCTGAATGACTTCCATTTTCAAAATTTTTTGAATCAAAGAACTCTTCAATCTAAATGAATCCAAAATTTAGGCTCTATTTTAAAATCATCTTTCACTAGCCTGTGTTTCATGACAAAGTCAATTTTTTAAAATCTTAAATACAAAACTTTTCCTCACCTAACTTAGATCTCTGGTCAATATGATCTTACCTACTGTCATTTCCCCCGACTATTCTCCTATTATTGGTACAATTTTACGCAGAAGCCAAAACACTTACCAAAGACAGGGTAAATACCTCCCAATCACATGGAAGTCATTAATCAAGTGTTTAGAAAGACTATTAAACACATAGATTCTCCACATAATGAGATTTATTAATGTTACCCCAATATTTTTATTGAGGTAGAGAAAACTCCTAAGGGAGAACCAAAAGAAAAAAAAAATCTACACTTTCAAATTATTTAATAGATTTATTTTTAAGGTTCATAAAGAAACACTAAAGCCATTCTACACAGATGTAGTACTTTACATTTTATAAACAATTTTACACTTCATTTTTCTGACAATCCAGTTAGGTAGGCAAGGTATTATTCTTGTCTGTCTGTAACCCCCAACTGCAGGCAGATAGATGTGAAGTTGTAGAACCATGAGACATATCCCAAATCATAAGTCTTTTTCCACTATCCCACATTGTGTATTAATTTTCACAGAGTTTATAAAGAGCAGTCACATTTTTTATCTTCTTTGAGCATTCATCCCAGAATTCTATGATCTCTTTTATACAGCATCCTAACAGACAGGCAGAGAAGGGCATCAGTCCTTTTCTGTAGACAACTAAGATCAAAAATCTTTCCAAAGATGACAAAACTAAAAAACACTAAAACGGCAGCATATCCAGGAGGACAACCAAGCTCATAAAGTGTCAGAAAAGTAAGTGATGTGAAGAGTGGCTGAAGGAATTAAGGATGATTAACTTAAAAGGGTAAGGCTGGGGGTGGGGGGCAAAACGCACATACAAACACAAACATACACACATGAAGTCATTAGACATGCAAAGGGCCATCATACAAAGAAATCAGATTTGTGCTGTATGGTCCTAGGAGTTAAAAACAAAAGCAACTCAACATTCATTCAGCAAACATTTACTGGTTATCTACTCTGTGCCAGATGCTTGTGCTATACGAGGGATATAAAGGTGAGTTAGACCTAAGTGCCAACCCTGAGGAGGTTGAGACTAGCAGAGGAGATAAGAAAATAAGAAACAAGATAAAAAGTACTCAGAAAACTATGGGAACACAGAGAATGATGACTACAACTCTCTTTGGGGTAGGGAGCTGGTAGAGGAAAAATCACTGACTAGAGGAGTTTCAGAAGTGGACAAGGTGTGAAGTGGCTTTAACAGAAGAAAGAACAAGTGCAAAGGCATGGAGACGCAAGGCTCCAGTTAATCTGGAGTGGCGGGACACAAGGTACATATAAGGCATGACAAGAGATGAGGCTTTAACCTGGGGCTGGGAGAGTAGTGGTAAAGAACACAAAGGGCCCCACGGTCTCCACGCCAAGGAGTTTAAACTCTTAGCACCCAAGCTATGTAACACCAATAAGAGATTTAAGTAGGAGCGTGGCATGCTCAGGAAAATATTTCAGAAAGTTCATTCCAGTAGGACAGACTTCTAGATGGTAACAGTGGAGACAAAGAGGTTAATTATGAAGCCACTACTGTTAGTCCAGATGGGGATGAAGATGAAAAGACACAGATTCAGATTCAAGAACTATCTGTGAGGTAAAAATCTAACACAACTATTGGCCATGGGAACAAGGAAAAGAAGAGGTCTCCAAGATCTCAACTTGGGCAAGCAGATGAACAGTGATGCCCACAGCAGGTAACATAAGAAGACAAATCCATGCAATCATTCCAACATTGAGAGTCCTGGGCCAGGAACTGGTTTGTTATTGCTTAGAGAAAGAGGATGAAGGAAATAGGAGGGAAGAGAACAAAGATGAGCTTACCTTTGGACTTGTGTAACATAAGGTGCCTGTTCAGTGAAGCTACTGAGTGGTGTGTTTAGAAAAGTGGACTAGGAGAGTCGCTGGCTTACAGGCAGCAACTAACTGAAGACAAGGAGAAAGTACACAAAATGAGATAAACTTCAGATACCAATATTTAATGAGTGGGTAAAAGAAAAATCTGAAAAACAAATGAATCCATCACAGAAAGATGAATCAGAAGATAGGGTGAAGCCAAAAAAAAAGGCAAGGGAGAGACGAGGAAAAAATTCAAGAAGAATGGGAAGGATGAAAATTACAGTTATATGCACTGCATAATGCAAAATTTTCTAACAGAAGTTATTCAAAACAGGAATGGACTACCTTGTGAGGTCATCATTCACATCATCAAATAAATGGTTTGGGTAGGAGCTATAGAGTCATCAAAGAAGGATATTCACTCTGAATAGAAAATATCTGCATTGCACAGGCTGCTCTGTCATGTCACCTTCCCTGAAGTCCCTACATATCTTTTCAGTACTCTGTTCCTCTTTCCTAAAACCAAACTATGTGCCTAATCATTTCCAGTGCTCCTCCATTTCTATCACCAGCCCTTCACTCCTTCCTTTTCCCTTCGACTCCACATGCCTACATGTCTACCTAAGATGGAAAGACACCTTCGATTTACCCTGTTGCAGCACACCTCTATTTTTCTCCACCTCTTACTACGGAACATCTCTACTCTCCTAGCATCTACCTGCTATAACCCCCTACAAAAAGCTTGGAGTCTACGACTCTACAAGAAAAATAAAACCACTGAAAAATGACATCTGATTTACTGATAGCTTGTTCCAGTTGCTGCTTACTCAGTTTTCCATTCCCTTGATCTCTTCCGCAGTTTGTGACAGAACTGACCAACCCTTCTTACTGCAGTTATTCCTTTCACTTTTGTAATGAGGCATAGTGGTTTATAGAAAGGACTCTGGACCGAGAATGGACATTCAGAGGATTTGTGTTCTAGAACCAACTACACCACTAATTAGCTGTGAGTCTCTCCACCTCCACTCGTCCTCACCAGTCAGATCTCACTTATTCTGAGACATCCTGATATCCAGACTAGGTTAGGTCACTCCAGTACATACTTTCTCAAAACCTATTGTTCTCCTTTGTAGTGCTTATCCCAATTAATTATATAATTAGCAGTTGAATGGCTGTCTTTACGACCCACACGAGAGACTATAAACTCCATGAAGACAGAGAGCATATGTCTTGCATCTCATCAGTGCAAAAAAAAAAAAAATCAATTGAGTTAATGTTGAAATAGATGTTAAGATCACTTCCTAAGAGAAAGCATTACATTATTTTTATTAATCTAAGTAATAAAATTATTAGCACTTCAGTTACTCACAAAATTACTGACGAAACTTTAACCCAAAACTCCACCTATTATCTATCTCAAACATACACAGTATGATGAACTACATATAAATTTACATATACAATTAAACATGAGTAAAGAGGAACTTGTTTTCCAAGATAGGTACATTTCTCTTGTCTATCCCTATAAAAAAAAGAGGAGGATCAATCACCTACATTTCAGACCCGAAATGTGTGTGCTAAAACCATCATGTGCCAAGTGTGCATTATGACATGAGAGATGATAATTTGATATTAAAATGCTATGATTTGTGTAGCTGTTTAGATAATACCTACTGGTACTTTAGGTTTAAAGCTGTTCTTTAACACTGGCAAAAGCCATGAGCTACATATATACTCTGCAAGGAAATCAAAAGTTTATCACCCAAGTTGCACCGCAGTGTGATTTTACATTTTATTTCATATAAATCAGAGAAAAACAAGGACTTGTTTAGCAATTACAAGTTCCCACTGTGCCTGATTATCTTCATATCTCACACAAGCGAAAGTCTGTCAAGTTTCATGATATGCTGCCTTGGTCAAACAATTTTAACAGATCAAACACTAATCTGCCCTTCAACTGCTCTGAGTGTATTCTGCTCCTCAACTATACAGTAAGGTCCTCACCAGAAGGCTTGGCATTTTTGTTAATTGGTTCCCTTAAATACACAGGAATGTAGGTGATTTCAGCAATCCTTAATATTTAAAAAAAAAACTGAAAATGGTTTTTGAGGTTCAATACGTTTATATAATACCACTTGAAAACAACGTACAAGTACTTAAAATCCAATGCCTAGGCAATTCCCTAGGTTAAGAGTGGTTAACAGGCTGTAAATACAGTTGCAATTCCCAGGAAAGAAGCAGCATTTCATAACGGAAACACGAAGATACAATCATTTGGAGCCACTCTCCCAGGCGTCCTCATCGTTAAGTCTACACCGTGGGCTGTGAGGGGCAAGGGTGCCCCTCCGACGCCCCCTCTCCCCGCAGGCTCGGGCTCCAATCCCTGCGCGAGGGGTCCCTCGAGGCCAGCCAGCGCTCCCTGAGACTCGAGAAGCTGGGAAATCCCTAGCCAGGGAATGAGGAGTTCAAGCCCCCTCCCCCTTCCTTTCCTGAAAATTAATGAATTGGCCCTACGATTGTTTACTTAATGAGGTGTGTAGTGGCCTCTACTGGTGCTTGTGTGAGCACAAGAATGTCCCACTCTTACAAGTGGGATGAGCCTGGGGGAGGGGAGAGAGGCGAGGGGTGAACCTGCCTCTGGGTACAAAGCACAGAACTAGACCCGGGAGCCCCCGACCTACCCCCAGCGGCTGCCCCTCCCCCGGTGGCGCCCCCTCTCGCCTATTCCCCTCTCCACCAGGCGCGACCCCCTTTTCTCTTCGGCAACCGGAGCCGAGGCAGAGAAGTTCCTGCACGTTTCCTCCAGGATCCTAAACAAAAACACCGCAGCCGCAGCCGGTGCCGCGCCCCCGCCCCCACCCGGTGCCCCCCGGGCCCGCGCCCGCCGCTTACCTGGGGACTGCGGCGGGGAGCCGCTTCTAGCGGCCGCAGCGCCCGGAGCCTCGCGCCCGAGCAGCAGCAGGCAGCAGAGCCAGAAGGAGGAGGTGCCGAGGAGTCGCCGGGCGCCCCGCTCCGCCGCCATCTCTTCCCCGAGAGTGAGCGGCGGCCGCGACAGCGCCGCGGAGCCCTAGCCTCCTTCCCTCCCGCGCGCCTCAGCCGGTCCTCGCCGCAGGCTCGACTCCCTTGGCCGCCGCTCCAGCCCGGCCCGGCGCGGCCCGCGCGGCCCCTCTCGCGGGAGGGGAGACTCGGGGGCGCCTCCCTCCTGCAGGGGGGCGGGGAGGGGAGGAGAGCGGAGAGGGGGAGTCAGTACATTCCGGGCCGGGGGGGGGGGGTGGATCGGTCTCCAGGTTCCAGGCGCCGCCACCCGCCGCCGACTCCGGCTCCACACACCAGCGCGGAGGGGGCGGAGACCGCGGGAGGCGGGGGCGGGGGGCGGAGGCCCGGGGCGCGCACACCCGCGCACGCGCAAGCGCGCGCCTCCCTCGCCTGCACCCGCCGGCTCCGCGCGCGTCCCGCCCCCGCTCCAATCCCGGCTGCCGGCTCGCCGGCCGCGGCGGCGGGCCCGCTCCCCTCCCCCTTCTCCCGGACCGCGGACGGGTGCGGGGCGCGCGCGACGGGCGCTGCTGCTGGCGTCAGGGAAACCCCGGAGAAGCAGAGCTGCCTTCTCCCGCCCGCCCGCCGCAGCCCCTTGGCCCCGCGTGCCCCCGCCTCCCCCCGCCTCCTGCTCCTCGCCCGGGAGAGAAATCCTCCTCTCTCACCTCCCCTGGCGCCTCTGGCGGAGGAGACCCGAGGGCGAAGGCGCTCGGAGCCCAGGCTGGTCCGGGAGGCCGGAGCGGGCGCGAACCTCCGCGCAGCCTGGGCCCGGGCCCTCTATATAAGGCCTCAGAGGAAACCGAATGGCCTCCGGGAGGAAACCTGGGTGCGCAGAGGGTCGGCGCGGGGATTTATGTGCTCGCCAAAAACAATAGCGATCCCGCCCGGCTCTTGCTGGGACCTGGCGCGGCTCCCGTGGGAGGGGGCCGGCCGCGCCGCCGCTGACCTCCCGCTTTCAGGCCGGGCCGCCCTCGCCGCGCGCTTCCCCCGGGCAGTGCCGGGACCCGCCCGGACCGCGGGATTTGCGCCCCCACCCGCGTCGTTCGGCCCGGGTCCAGGGAACCGGGGCACAGACAAAGGTGCCTGGTGTCCACTCCTTCAGCTCGTGGGGGGCCCCGGGCAGAGCCCTGTGACTCCCCGGGGCTGATCCTCGGGCAATAACTGTTACAGTTTTACCTGTACCTGTACGGGGCACCTGGCATTTTCGTGCCTGGGAATCGTGTCTTTTGCCAATAAACCGAGAGCAAGCGGGATATGATTTCAAACCACTTGGTAATCTTGTGACAGCTACCCCAAAGTTGGGAGAAAGCCGTTTGTAGTTCCACTGCTGGGGAGAATAGTGATCATTTTATAGACTGCCCTCATGGAAAATGTTTTAAGAAAATTTCTTTGTATGGTTATGCACTTGGGGGGAGGTCCTGTTTGGTTGCCGATATGAGTTGGATTTTTATTCACTCTTCTGTATCGTCAATAACCAAAATGTGTTACTTCCCACAAGAAAAGGGCTATTTCACTGATTAGCACGTTCTTCCGTGCCTTCTCATAGTTACTTTTTTAGGATATTTTATTCCAAAGTGTCAAAATAATAAAAGGCGTGGATTAACATTGGGAGGGAAGAGCTCAGAATCCTCATAAAACCTCTTAAATCATCAAAACGGTGAAATTAGGAATCCTCATCCTAGTTCCTTGAAACAATTCATTTATCACCAAACACGCTTATTCTTTTTCAATAGGGGAACCATTTAAATATCTTTTTGTTTTGGCTACAGTTGTTAACTATCAAAATATTTCCCAAATACCCCTGATTGACCTGTTAAATTAGAAATAGATTACCTCCCAATTACTTCACAACTATTTGCTTAATTAACCTTTAATAATCACATCATTATTCAGTTTTCTGACATAATTAATGAGAAAACCTCTTTGGAAACTATAAATTGCCTTGCAAACGTTAATTTTCAGAAATGTCTTCTAAATCTGGAAAAATTTCATCATATTGAAACTATAACATGTGTAATGTGACTTCTGAAATGAAACTTACATTTTTTCCAAGTTTTGAAAAATATATGAGTTGCAGGTAATAAAATAACAGACTGCCGATTTTCATGTATGACTTCTGTGAACTGTCTCATTAATTTATCAGCCCATTGTGTATATCAGTTTTATATCAAGTTTAATGCACTTTCTATAAAATAGGATGGCTAGGTCATTATATTTCTGACTTATTAAATCACAGTTTTAATCAAACTCACACTAATAAGCCACTAATGGAGCTCCAGATAAAAAGTTACAGATTCTAAATCAGTGTAAGTGATATAGTAAAGTAACCCAGGCACACCCTTGAATTCAGATCCTTAACTTTGTTTCAAAGTTATTGACATTGTCAATATTCCCTTTAAAAATCATCATTTGAAGTCATTAACCTCTTCTCTGTTTAGTAAGCCATATCTGATAAAAGATTTTCTTAGGTATCTCTTTTATCATTCTCATTCTCTCAACAAGATTTTCAACAAATATCTCAGTCCACACCTATACTGCTAATTAACATTTTTATGTAGCCTAAACTATTCATCTATGAAGAGATATTAAATCATTAGTGAAATTAACATGTTTTTCATCTAAGTAAAGTTAGAAAATGAGGCCCACGTTCAAGGAATAGTGCACAAAGAAACTTCAGAGCAAAGAAAACAGAGTGGCCATTGTATGTTAGTTTAAGTTATCGAAGTGCAGGCCAAAAATAACTAGACCAAATATTCTTGTGAAATTTATTCTAAGTTTATTTTGATATAAAAATTTAATGAAAATTTAAAGTCTATGAATATAAAACTTGGTAGGAATCTTACATTCTCTATAGTAAAATGATTTTTTGAAAAACATTAGAGAAGCAATGTAGTTCAGTATTTAACTGCTGGCAGTAATGAGAGTCTCCAGCTGATTCCCTGGCTGAATCCCAACATTCAAGGTAGAGAGGAAGAAAGCTAGCTTCCTGACAGTAGATCCCAGGATAGAACACTTCCTAGTCACAGCAGATTTCAGCTAGAAGTTGCCCATGTCTTAAGAACATGATTTTCTTCTGCATAGATGTTGTTATCTTTACATTTGCCCTTTACATTCCACTAGGTAAGAATTTTTATTTTCTCCCTTTCTCCTTCAAAAGCCACCTGTTCTAGGAAGCGATCACATCAAGCCTAATTAAGAAGGATATATGCTCCTTAAGGACAAAGCTTGCACAATATTAATTTTGCTTGTTACGTGTTGCTTAATCACATACCTTTAGGTCAATAACAATCTATTAATTCAAATATTATTGAGGGCTTGTTTTTACCAAGTATTATGCTGGATGCTGGGATAAAAAAATTACTGGCTCATTTGCTGAGTATTTTTAAAGCACTCACTGTGTCTCAGGTCCTTTCCTGTGTTAAGGGAACACAGTGATGAGCCAGATAGACAAAGTTCCCAGGCTAGCATAAAAGATAAACAATTATAACAAAGAAGTGTGTAGACTGTTATGGTAAGGAAAGATAAGAAGTGTGGGAAAACATAGAGCATCTAACCTGACTAAATTGTGTGTGGGGGTGGGGCCGGGGGATGGAGAATTGGAGAAGAAGCATTAGTCTCTAAACTGAGACCTGGAGACAGGAGTTAGCCATGCCTGCAGTGGGATTTGGCCGCAGATTTGCTTTTTAGAGGGATCATACAGGCTGCTTCTTGGAACATAGGTTGGAAGGAGACAAGACCAAGATTTTATTACTGGGAAGGAGATGATGGGTGGCCTGGAGTTAAGGGGAGGGGATTAAGAGGAGTGAACAGATAAGAGAGATTGGGGAGATCTTAGATAGCAGCAGCAGGGGTGTGAAGGATAGAAAAGAGATGTGGATGGCTCAGGTTTCAACTTGGGCAGCTGAATGAAGGCGGTGAGTTCACTGAACAAGGAGGCGGAGCAGGTGGGAGGCTATGTGAGTTTAACTTTGGACAAGTTGAATTTAAAGCACCTGTGGGACATCTGAGTAGAAATGTCAGTAAACTGTTCGTTATTTGGACCTGGAGTTTAGCAGGGAGATAGGACTGGAGAGAGGAGTCATCAGCACGTACCACTCATGCCTAAGGTGAGCCTTCATTTTTCCAATTAAAATCCACCCCCCCAGTAAAACTTTGTGGCCAACTTGAACCTATAAACTTTTAGAGAGATTAAATAATCTACTTAACAATACTTAATGTATAAATTTAATTATACTTACATATTTTATATATTATACAAAATATAATTTTAAAATAACTTCATGGAAACTCTTCACAGTGTCTTTGTCATCACCAGTGTCACATTTTAAATCTCTTACAGAGTTTCCCAGGACACATCATCTTTACTTCCACCTGTTTTTTACTCTGTATATGATGCTGCCACTGGGAATTTTCTTTCAAGCTACACGTATCTAATCACACTACATCATTCATCCTATAATCATATTCATGAACCATATTGCTTTTTGTAGTAACTTGTAAAGGCTTGTTTACAAGGACATCCAACACTTGTGAGTGTGAAGATTATTTCCCTAGAAGTAATCTCTAAATCTGTGTTAAATTTGTTTCTTTTCTTACCAGTTCTATCAGGTAGCTTTTGTAGCACTGAATGAGATCATTTCATGCTAGTATATATTCTCCCAAAAAACATTTTGTTGTTCAAAATAATCGAGAGAATCTAGTAACATGAAGGACTCTAAGGGTCAAAATATAAGGCAACTCCCTCTTTTCTGAGGGATATTAAGGCAGGGGGGTCTGTGTTATATTCAGGTATGTACCATAATGCCAACCAAGTAGTTGAGATTGCCCCAGGAGAATTTAGGACAGAATCAGGACTGAAGACCGAGGACTAGGACCAAACCAGAGAACCACCAACAACTTGAAGGTACAGAACAAAAAGAGAAACTTGCAAAGAAACAAGCGGACATGAAACAAGAATGCCAGGAGCACGTGGTATCATGGAAGCCAGGAAAAGAAAGTGTTTTCAGGAATGTAGGAGTGATCAATAGTGTCATGTGCTCCTGAAAGGTCAACTAAGGTAAGACCTGAAAACCATCCATTGGATTTAGTGATAAGGTAGGTGGTCAAGTCCAACCTCAATGAGTTCCAGCAGAGAGTAAGGCCATCTGATTGTTATGGCTTGTCACTGAATATGAACAACTTCTTCAAGAGGTTTACCTGTGATAAGAAGAAAAACCTTGGTAAGTCTAGAATAGATTTTGTTCAGAGGGGAGTGAATTTAAATGCTGATGTAAGGAGCCAATAGAGAGAGAAGTGTTGAAGAGTCAAGAGAGAAAGGAGATAATTGATAGCTTTCGAAACAGTGCAGTAGATAATTTGGCAGCTGTAATTCCACAAGGCCCGTGATTATCTGACCTCAGTAGTCTCAGTCAACTGGCAATAGGCAAAAGAACTTCACAGAACAGAGTTACACCCTGGCCTTGTGGTTTCTAGGCAGCTTTCAGCTGTATTTGAGCATGTTTAGTTCTTGTAGTACCTTAATGAATACTAAAAATACTGAAAATAACAACATCCTGACATTTGCTACCTAGGCCCCTAAAATTCTGTCTTCAAAAGACACATGGTTGGGTCCCAACAGACAGCAACTGCAAAACAAGGAGTCTAGCTTTCCAGCAAGAATAACAGGATCTTGCTTTTTAGTTGCAAGTAACAGAAACCCAATACAAAATATGATCTTAAACAGAAAAAAAATGTTATTGGAAGGGCCCTGGCATCTTAGGACAAGGATGCTGCTGGGTGCTTGGAAAGGAACTGGAGACTAGAGCACCCTAAAAAACCCAGGAAGTCCTCTTTTGGAGAATGTCTTGTCTCTGCACCTCTCTCTGAATCTGCCTTAGCTTTACTCTTGCTGCAGATTGGCTTTCTCTGTGATCTAGTCCACATGACGGTAAGACAGTAAAAGGCTACCACCAACTTCCAAGCTACCCCGTTACGGTCTGATTCTGACTGTCAATCCCAATTACAAATTTCCCAGTCAACAAATTGATCGCCAATCTAGGTTTAGGTGCTCACTTCAAACCACTCAGGGAGGCCAGGGGCTAGAGAGTGGTAACAAAGCAGCTCCCATTGCAACTAACCAGTAAGTAAAGGAGGAATGTGTGATTCGTGGAAAAAGGGTGCCAGTCAAGCAGTTCAACTGGCATCTGTTGCAGCTGGGATCTATTTGTCACTCTATCCCAATCACTCAGCCTGGTACTTGGTGCTTAATAAATATTTGTCTAAAGAATAAATATTTAGTGTTGATATAAAGATTTTTTTAATTGTGGGAGGGAATTTAGATACTAGGTCAAGGAATTTGCTTGAATGGGAGGAGCCAGAAAAGGAAGGAGGCAGAGATGGGTATGTGCAGATCAGGTCACAGGTGAAAGGTATGATACAGAGTTATTCCTGAGGGCATCGATATCCTCCATGAAGTAGGCAGCAGGGGAGGAGAAGGAGGGTGGTAGGGTGTTCAAGGAGAACGGTAAATGTCTGGAAGAGTCACAGAGGGGATTGAGAGAGGGAACTATATATGGGCCAGGCTGAAATTAGTAATAATACATTTGTGATTTTTCTCCATCTGGTACTCATAAGACAATGCATAGTAAAGAGGAGAGAAGGTAGATGGTTGGATTGACCCAAAGCTGGGGATTTCTAGGAGTGAGTGAAGAAGTAAAAAGACAAGGATTGAGGGACTCAAAGGTGCTGAAAACTGAATTCTTACAGTGACAAATCATGTGGTATAGGTTAGATAGGGAAGGAAATGAATCCAGAATGGGCAGAATGACTAAGAGAAAATGAGGGTGTCCAGGAATTGGAGCACTCAAGAAGATCGAAGGGCAGATGTGCTCTGTACGAGTGAGAAGTAGGCACATAAAGATAGAAAGTTGTGTATTTGAGAGTGGAGAATAGTCAAGGAAGCCAAGAAACTTTTAGGTAACAGTGTCTGGTGCATCACTTTTTAATGCACTCCTTGTATGTTTTGGAAATGTTAGGGGTTTCCCTCTTGCTGCTCTGAACTCAGCTCTAACCAGTTACCGGCCACTGAGCTTGTATATGATGCACGCAAGCACGTGCACGCACACACGCACACACACACCCATACACACACACCACGCTGCCTTCCACAAAGGGTTTGAGGGGGCCAAAAAAAGAGATCACCAGAGGACAACCAGATTCCTTATTCCAAATATGACTCCTCCCCCTCCCCCCCACAATCTGCTCTCTAACACTAGGGAACTGAACTAGATAACATAAAAACCTCAAGGATCTCATTTATTCCTTTGGCTTATGCCCTACATAAGGGCTACCTGTGTTTTATTCCCTTTCTCTCTCCTGTGCCATCCCGAGCTGAGAAATTCCCAAGAAGGCATCCTCAACTTTACCACGAATTGAGAAACGAAAAAGAGGGTTACATCTCTCTAGCTTCTGCAGTAGAAGGCATCACTGAGAGTGCTATTCTGTATCAGCCCTTTTTCTGCCCTGTGTGTTGCCATGCAGTCTCCTCCCACGTGTTGAAGGTGGTGGGGAGAGAAAAGGAAGAGAGCCGGAGCACAGTGGCTAAAGGATGGGTAATCCACAGGCCCACGAAGTCACCCAGGAAGGCAAGATGTGAAGTGGTGGAGAGAAAGAGCGTGAGCCACTTTACACGTAAGATACCTGAGGAGTGACTCAGAAGTCAGCCATGAAATGACAAAAAAAAAAGACACTGAGCTGGGTGCCATGTAGTATTGTCTGAATGTTTGTTTCCTCCAGAATTCATATGTTGAAACCTTGCATCAACAGGCTTTTGGGAGGTGATTAGATCGTGGGGCCTCAAAGGAGTCCCAGAGAGCCACCTTGCCCCTTCCAGCATGTGAGCACACAAGGAGAAGTCACTGGCTGTGAGAAAGCAGCCCTTACGAGACACAAAATCTGCAGATGCCTTGATCTTGGACTTCCCATCCTCCATAACTGTAAGAATTAAATTTCTATTGTTTATAAGCCACCCAATTTATGGTATTTTGTTATAGAAGCCTGAACGAAGACAACACAATTCTCAAAATTGAATAGAATTCTTTTTTTTTTTTTATTTTGGCATGGGTTTGTTTGTTTTTGCTTTTGTTTTGTTTTGTTTTGTTGTTTTTTTGCCCAAAAGTGTAAGTGAAATGGTGGGGAAATGGCAAGGGTGGCCAGGTGAATGCTAACACCACCTACTGGTCACTTGAGGTCTGAACAAATGAGGTTGGCAGGAGAAGTGGCCCCAGGAGTGAGTAAGATTTCAAATAAAGCAGAAGATGGAGGGAGTGCAGAGAGTAGAGAAACGGAGGCGCCTGTTTACCGTTCAGTAGGACTTCCAGAGGGACAGAGGAAATGGCTGGGAAGGAGGTTCAGTACTGAGAACTTGCATCAGTGGGGAGGAAGCGCAGAACATTATATGAATAAAACGAGCCTGCAAGACGGTGACCGCTAGGATGAGGGGTTCTGACTCGGTGGTGACACAAGCTAATGTGTTGCGTTGAGGACCCTGGACTAAGAGCCCAACCCAGCCTGATGCAGCCTCTGGTGTTGGAGGCCCAAGGGGCAGAGGAGGGCCAGCCTGTTGGCTCTTCACACTAGGGCTCTGCATTCCCCAGACATACCCTCAGAGGGACAGCCAAGAACTTCAGAAGGAGTAGTGACCCCAGGGCAGAGATAGGAGGTGCTGCTCCCAGGAGGGAAGGCCTCCCTGCCACTTAGCCCAGGCATTTCCAAACGCGGACTCACCCAAGGATTACTTTTAAAACACACACACATTGCTAGGCCTCGTCCAGTCATCCTCAGTTAGAAATTCCCGGGAATAAGCCCCAGGAATCTGTGTTTTTGAGAATTCACCTGTTAGCTTCAGAATTTCTATATAGGAGGAACTTAAAGGAGGTAATATAATTGGATGACAGAAGTCAGCAAAATATATTCTTTTTTGGTACGGTGACTCAAAGGATAATCAACTTTATAGATTTTCATATTCTTAAACCCAAACTTATCTAATTATACTATAATGAACCAAAACATTAACTTATGATTTTCTATTTGTGGCACTTTTGCTGTTTCTAGTCTCTTCTTCCTTCTTGTCATTATTTTAATTTGAACTCATATCCTCTTATCATGGGTGATTTAAAAAATCTTACACTTTGATGTAACATTTATCAAATTTTCCAATATCAAAGAAATCCATGTTACGGAACACTTAGGAAATGCCCAAAACTAGTTCAAAGAGGAAAATCACTTGTATTCTCTTTTCTCACACCATTCTTAATGTTTGGTGGTATCTCCTTCCACTTTTATTTCTCTTCACAAAGTTTCTTTTTCTATATTTGTAATCACAATATATATGTAAACATATGTTTTCTTTTTTAAGCTTATTATTTCATTATAACTACTGCTCATGTTATGTTATTATTTTTAAAAGTATATCTAAGAGCTTCCCAATATTATATTGAGTAGATAAATCATTATTATCTAAACAATTTCTTTATTTTTGGATGTTTGAAATTGTTCCTTTATTCCAAAACTATTTATCAACTTCCTACTTAGTGCTAGGCAGGGTCCTGGGCCTGGAAATACAGTAGCGACGAAAGTAGGCAAATTCTCATGAGGCTTACATTCTAGTGGTGGGGGAAGAGATGGCAATAAACAAATGTCAGGTGATGATAAATGCCATGAAAAACAAACAGGATGGCTAGGTGCAGTGGCTCATGCCTATAATCCCAGCACTTTGCGAGGCTGAGACGGGAGGATCGCTTGAGGCCAGGAGTTCCAGACCAGCCTGGTCAGTATAGCGAAACCCCGCCTCTCCAAAAAATAAAATTAGCTGGATATGGTGGTGTGCACCTGTAGTCCTAGCTACTGGGGAGGCTAAGACAGAAGGATCACTTGAGGCCAGGAGTTCAAGGCTGCAGTGAGCTGTGTTCACGCCACTGCCTGGGTGACAGCATGAGACCCTGGCTCTATAAGAAACAAAACAAAACAGGGAGAGGAGGTTAGAGGATGACAAGGTTGCTATTTAATATAGCATGGTTAACACAAATAAGGCAGCAATGAGTAGATTGGTTCATAACACTTTTCAGTTTTTCAAATTATTTTGTCAAGATAGTTTAGCAGAGAGAAAAAATTATTGGATCAAGGAATGTGAATATTTTTCATATTCTAGATATATTGCTAATTACATTCCAAAGAGTTGTATCAACTGTATTACTGCCTTTGAGGGGAGATCACTGAGTATTTATACTATTTTATTAACTTTGCTTATTTGAATTTCTTATTGATTTGAATGAGCTTTTAAAGAGTAAAGAAATGAACTTTCATCATATGCTACATAAGACTTTACCAGATCCCTGATTGACTCTTAACTTAGGTGATGTGCTGCTCTCTCATTGCATAAACACTTGTTGTCCCACATTCTTTGCTGAATAATTTTTCCTCATACATTGATTTCTGCAGTTTTATTGATCACGTATTAATATTGGAAGTAAACCAGGATCTATTTTAAGGTTACTTATTTTGTTCATTTGTCTATTTTTGCATCAATATCACACTTTTTAAATTATTCAAATGTAAGACCTTCTAATAGCTGGCAGGGCTAATTCCTCCTCATTATTCTTGCCTTCAACATATAGTATATATGAACATGTGTGTGTGTTATTATTTATGGCTTATTCTTCTAGATAAATTTTAAAGTAATTTGATCAAATATTCATCCCAGTCTGCTCCCCACCATTATTATATTTTGGATGCTATTAGGAATGGGATTTCCTTTTTCATCACATTTTTAACACATTATTGTTATAGTACAGGCTAGTTATTGATTTTTGTATATTTATCTCATCTTACTGTATCATTGAACTATTTTTTATCAATTCAAATAGCTTTTTAATGGAATCTCTTTGGTTTTATAGATATACAATTCATTTTCTGTTATATTTCTCATAGGTTTTGCTATTTTTTAATGTTATGTTACTTGATGTTTTAGAATTTATTAATATTGTTTTTATTTTGAAATATACTTCTTATCAAAATAAAATTACCCTTTCTGATGAATGGCTTTGGCCTTGAATTTGACTCTTTCTTTCTGTTTATTTGTGCCCAATATATCTTCGCTTCCTTTTATTTTTATAAATTTTCTTTCTTTTTTTTTTTCCAGCTATGTGTAGTGGACACCTGTGGACATGCCTGTCATTCCCTCCTCCAAGCATGTGGTTGCCACTGGAACTGCCATATTGTGACGATGTCACCTCCATCTCCTGGCCATGGTTGATGGGACTTGGCACGGATACCTGACCCCAGCTTGGCCCATCACCGCACCCGAATCCACTGTCTATAGCTGATTGTTCATTTATGGATACCAGACCTATATTGAGCCCATAAGGGACAGTTTGACTTGGAGTGCTGAGAGAGCGAGACCCAGTAGTTTAAGGTCTAAAATTTTAAAACCACGAACTGTCTGAGACCATGTTTTTCAGCATGTGGAGGAAACTAGTATCCAGCAAAAGAGAATGAAGCTGACACACGGAATTTCAGCAGTGATGAACGAGACAATATTTGCATGTCATTAACAGCCCTGGTGTTCCTGAGGTGTAGCTGCATCTCTGCACCTCTACGTATTCAACTATACTTTGGATGTTGTGAAATGCCTCGGTCTTGGTCCAGTAAAGCCTCCCTTTTATTGTAACCAGCTTAGTTTTCCTCTTGAGACAGGAATGCCACTGAGGTTGCTTTCCAATTCCTAGAGGAGATAAATAATTATTTTTTTATGTTACACTGATCAGGTCAGTTCAACAGGGAGTGGAGAGAGGGAAGAATACAATACATTGGTTCAGGTTATCTTGGTCCCACTCTCCTTATCTCTTACCTACATAATGCAAACCACATTTCTCCCACTGGATTGAGGCCCTAAGTAGTCCCAGCCACAATGTGACCACTTTTCCCAAGCACATACATGAGCAGCAGAAGATTAGTTTCAAGGCCTCTGGATGAAGAGAGGGGAAAGGAGGCCAGATTGACAGCCTTTGGTAATAACACCCTCCCTTTCTAAAGCGTGTCCCGTAGTGCTGTCTTCAGGGCTCTCAGCTGTACCCTTTGCTGCTAAAGGCAGTTAAAGAAGAAAAAGGATCACTTTAGGGAACTGAGTTTCCAACAGGGACATCTGTCCTGTCACCTCTCAGCATTCTCAGGGAATGGATGGTCAAAGTCAGATTCTCCAGGCATGTGACACTGAGGGGCACTGATTCCAGATGAAGACCGTATCAAAGATGACCACATTTTCCTGACAGCTATGCTGCCAAGAATGTCAAGATCTGTACATCTGCTTCCAGGACATGGATTTACCATTTTGGATGGTTTCTAGTCTCTTACTAGCAGCCTAGAAATCAAATTACTCTGCCGAGTGCCAGAGGCCCTCGCTCACTGACTGAGCCACTAACTCAGGCTAACTGAGGTAACAAATGTGCCCGACTCATGCTTCCTTGAGAAAATGCAGCCTTCAGAGGACATGACATTTACTTCTGACTTGGCCAGACATATTGACAACTAGGCATTTCTGAGACTGCTTTTGATTCATGTTGATGAAAAGAAAGGTGGAATGAATTTTAAGAATTTCAAATCTACCTTTGCCCTGATTCAAACACAAACAGAAACACCCAGTGGAAATTTGTAACTAGAACACAAGTCGAACCCAAGTCAGTAACAATTGAGAGCTTTTATTGCCTGACAGCAGCTTTCAGACCCGTGCGACACAATTGGAGGGGTTTGGTGCAGCTCATAATGGGCCGAGTGTCAGTGTCACAAATGCCTTCCAGAAATTATTACAGTTGTCTGGCTACCGTGCTGGCTGTCTCAGCAGGACAACTAAGAAGTATAATATTACCAGCAGCATACATTCCTTTCTTAGTCCTAGATGTGGTACTCTGAAGACAGAAATGAGGTGAGGACAAAAAACGTTTACAATTTCTGCCACTGGACAGATAACTTCAAAACTTTCAGTTCAGCTATTTTAATCACAATGAAACAAATATTAGGGTAAAAAAATCAGAAGATGACTTTAATAATCGTATACAAAGTGAATGGCAAGAAGAAAATCTTGCAATATGATGCAATGTGATAGAACGCAAACTAATGCGCCAGAAGCATGGAACGGCATGGAGAGGGAAGGCATCTCCCTGAAGATTGCCAGGCGCATGCTGAGATGCTAAACAGGCTGATATTTTAATCAATGCCCTAAAATGAGGACCTTAAAATAAGCTCAAAAGATATTGAAATTTTATTTTAAATGAATTATTCATATACCAAACAGCAAATTTAAAATAACATTATTGCACAATCCTTTTTTGCCAACACAAAACTCTACAAGAAAGAGTAACCATGCTAAGTATGGCGCTTCAGCTGTAAGTCAGAAGAATTGGACTTTTTTTGTTCCTAGCTTTGTCACTCATTCACTAAATTACTTTCATAGATTATGCAAAATCTCTGTGTGTTTGTGTGTCAGATTGGAGATACTTCATGAACTGTGAACAATAGCGTGGACCTAATCAACATAGGAAGTAACCTATGAACCACACAATTCATTTTTCTTCTTCTGACTTTGATACCAAAAGACATATGAGAGAACATGATTGTCTTCTAAGAGGCCAGCCCTGGGTATCCTCAGCTTCCTTGATTAGCTATTATAACCTATTTATGAATTTGCCTATTCCCTGAGAGAGTAATTCTCCTAAAGCGCAGCTTCAAGAAGCAGCGCAGTTGGATTACAAGGGAGAGGTACCATAATTGGAGCCAGGAGACCAAATCTTGGCTTCCAGCTCTACCCTAGTTGAGCTTATTTTAATACTTCATTTGTTTCCAGTACAGATGGACCCTAAGTGCCACTGAGACATAAAGGGTGGCTCCATTGGGTTACAGGTGAAGCTGAACTACTCAAGCCTTGCACTGGCTGAATGGAGCCTGGGGCAGCTGGAGCCCCCAGGCCTCTTGGCCACAAGCTGGGTCAATAGTATGCTTGACCCTAATATGCTGTAAAAAATATTATTAATTTCTACAAGATCCATGATACTGAAAACACTGAGTTGTCTAACGTGGATGTTTCCCAGTCTGGAAATACAAAGGCTGAAATCGGATCAAAGCTTTAGAAAGCATGGTGTGAACACAGTGACAACTTGCCCCTCTTGGGTTTTCTGTCCTATTCTCACTTCCCTCCTATCCGCTTTCCTCATCACCGTCATAGAGATGATTCTAAATACATGCCCTCCTGAAATCGCACCAGTGACCCATTGCCTGCAGAGAAATGTCTAACCACGGCCTATGAGGTCTGTCTTACCCTTGCCTGCACCTAGTTCTTAGGCTCATCTCCTGTCGCTGCCACGCAAAACCCTGCAGCATTATCACATGGCTTCTAGCTCCCTAGATACCCCACACTTTTTCATGCCTCCGTGCCTTTGCTCAAGCTGTGCCCTCCGATCAGAATGCATCTGCCTGGTAAATTCCAATCCCTTTTCATACTGCAACTCTTCCAGGAAGTTTATTCCTGCCCAGAACCCCACGCCCCCAAAATCCTACCCTCAGATAGCCAACCCCCTCCCTCCTTCTTGGTTACCTGTCCACCTCGCACACACTGCTGTGATTTCACATATTGCTGTATTATGATTTTCAGGTCTGACTGCCCCAGTAGGGCAGGGACCACACCTCATTTGTCTCGGTAACTCTGAGGGCTGGCACCATAGGCACTGGGGCAACATTTATTGGGCAGATGGACACACCGACAGATGGTTGAATGCATGGATGAATTCAAGTTAATGTGATCTTGTTCACCAAATCTCAAAACTGGTATTTGAGCTTTATGAAGAAAAGAAAGTACAATTTCACATAATGAACACTGGTTTGGCACTGGACATGTCAAAATGTATTCTTTCTTATTAATCTCCTGTTTCTCCAGGAAGATCGTGAGTTACCAACACCCATAGCAGTGAGGTGTGCTGTAGATAGCACGAGACTTGGTTCTTCTCAGATTTGTATTGCAAGTGTCTGGTCTCTACAATAAGTCCAGCCACCTATTGTACCAGGGGTCCTCTTGGGAACAGCATTATTTCATGGGTGGCTGGTTATAACCGTACAGAGATTAAGATTTATCAGCAAAGCCGAAGAAGGACTGCCCTCCTCGAATCTCTGGGGACATTTGTATCAATTAGTGAGAGCCACCCTTATTTTTACTTCTGAACCCAGAATTCAGCTGAGTGAAGTCAATAGAGGGACATCAAATGGCTGAGTTTCCTCACTAATTCAAAGCATCCTCTCTGGACAGAATAATGGAGTTCAATTTAAGTATTTATATATTTTTAAACGATCGCCCCACAGTAAAAGTGGTTGCTACATAGAAGAAAAATATCAGAACAACATAGAACTCCCAAACTGAGCCAGCCTTATGCTTCTGCTTCATTCCTTTCCTTCCAGCACTGGGATACGGGAACTATGGTGATTGCGACGGTCTTTTTCTGCTGCCATTCTTCTCATCTGAATCAGAGCACAAAATCATGGAAATGCAATTGGCTACTGAAACAGGACTTTCTGCCACCAAGTAAAGCCACATGTGACACCCTAGTAAGGAAGGCCTCGGCTTTCCAGCCCTTGCAATGTCGTGTTTTGGGAAATAATAGGACTCTTCTAAGCCCATGGGGTTCCTGCTTTCAGGAGGTATTTTTTACTGCAGGGATAGAGGAGTGTCTTTTTGAGTTTGGACTTCCTAACCTTGAGAAAGAGTTGACGTGCTTCTTCACTGAGTGTGAAATGAGCAGATGGTGTTGTTTCACTCCAATTTGTTTTGCATGGACTGAGGAGAAGGCCGTGGGGGAAGGGATAAATGCGTTCTATTCCTGATTGCTGAACACAACTTATTGGCACAAAAAAGCCACTTCACTAGCATTGGATCATCTGCTTCTCAATAAGGACTGGAGCTTTACTTATTCCACTTCGGGCTAGACATTATTATCACATTTTTCTCTTTACCCAGAGGGATTATATTCTCGGTATAGCACAAAGCAACATATTTGGACTGTTTGCCCAAGCTGATGATTGAAGGAGTCTACCATGGCCCTTTGAGGTAATGACAGTCACTCAACACACACTTTCTTTTTTAACACTGGTTTCCCCTCTCCAGGCATGTTCACCTCATTTTCAACTCGTACAATCAGCTCACTAACACCCAACTCCACGTGGCAAAGATATCCCCAGGAAACCAGGAGAAGAGCCTGACTACTCTCAGGAAAAGTTGCTAAATTCCCAGTGATCACCCAGCTAGCTCTCTATCTGGACTGTTAAGAGAAATTTGGGCCAGAAAAGTGGTTTTGAGATTTTTACCTTCCACCTTACGCTAGGGAACATTTGGACCTTCTACCAGGTAAGCAGGCGGAAACCCTCATCCAATCTCATCCAAGGAAGGGGGCTCTAAGGGGCAAGAGGGGGCTGTCTGACCTGCGAGCTGTCACCATGTGTGTGCTCTGTTTCTAGCACACACCACCTTGATGCAGCTACAGCACCTCTTTACGTCCCACCTGTTCATCCACTGGCACAAAAACATCAGTAATTAAAATCAATTTTGCCAAAGAACGATTGGGGAGGGGGGAACGGAGGATTTCATGCCACGCAGAAACACCCTCAGACGTCATCATCTACCTGAGTATTGCGTCTCTCTCGTCGGCACTTCTCTACGGTGTTTCATCCATACTGCTCTGCAATCAGCTCGGCCCCCGAATTTACATAGTCCCCTCAGTAAAAGCTTTTCAGTTATTGGACCCATTGCCCTCCTTAGAAGGCAAATTAATAACTATTATGTCAGCCCACCCTCTTAGAGGTCTCATCCCCTGACCCCAAGGGACACAGAACAACATCCAGTATTCTCCCGAATAGACGATGCCGTTAACACAATCTTCTTTACTTCCTTGTACCAGCTCTGGCCCAGTCTCCAGAATTCACTGAGGCTTCCTCCTACTTTGCTTATTTAACTGTCTGCTTCCTGTTTCTTTGACCTCCTTTTTTCCCTACCCCTAGCAACCAAGGCTCACCTAGCCCTTTGTTGCTTTGGCAAACTGTTTCGGATACCCTTCCTCAACCAGGTTCAGCCATCTCCCTAGGACAAGGACCTACGCACTGCTGCCTACTTGAGGGGAGATGCCCCGCTCCTCCATCCTGCCTGGACCACTCCCTGCGATTGTTGAGTCAGGCAACACCAAATCACTGTCCTTAAATGAGATACTAGAATAGCACATAAAAAAATTGCAAACATGTTCATCCTCCACCAATACTTTTAGGGACAGGCTAGTAGTGGCCTCAGAGACTAACCGTAAGTAGAAGATGACAGGTCACAGGTTGGCTCTGGAAATTCTCCTGGTTTGGGCCCTGTCAGTTCCTTGTTGTGTTTACCACTTGTGACCACCTTACTGGCTTGACCGTTGTCCATTTGGACCTGGCTCTGCCTCTGGCATGCTGTCCTTCAGAATCGGGACCTTGCCTCTAGACCTGGCTGTCAGGTTTGATGCTTTTCTGGGGTTCCCCCCTCTTTTAACTCTGGTGGCTTTGTCTCACCACAGCGATGGAGAGGCCCCTGCCTGGGATCTGCTTGGTGGGCGTCTCCTGTCTCACCCAATCACTAAGATGGCATAAAACAAATTCAAGCTTTCAAGGGACAGAGCAAGATGGACTGACAGAGTTATAATAGGTTTGCCAGGTGTCTGGTATCGAACCAGGCAATCTGGTATTTTAACTTCCTGGCAAGTTTAAAAAAAATTTTTAAGGGGGCACATATTTCTGAATAGTTATTATAAGATAAAAGAACTATTTTTAAATATTATACATATATACACAAATGATAAATATACAACATTTGAAAGAGGCAGGTAAACTATTTAAGTCAGCTTTTATATCACCCCATATTTTCTCCAACCCTCGTGCAGGTCTGGTACCTAAATTATTATTGCTGAATGCTGAGTACCTTTCTTTCTTGATTTTCAAATGTTTGGTTTTCAGCAGAATACAAAATGTGGTCTCCCTGCAATTTGCTTCCTAATCTTAAAAATACAGATGGGTTTCAAAGCATATTTAATCATGATTTTCATTCCTTTTCACTCAATAATGTATTTTAAAAGTACTACTTGATATTTGAGAGAACCTCGTGAATTCTTTTAATAATTTCCTCGGTTTTGAACTAAGAAGTATTTTTGCCAAAAAGAGCTGGAACCTACAAAGCTTTGGGACTGTATTAAACTGTACTGGCTTTTTATTTTTTGAAAGCTTGCCAGAATATTATCTTCCCTAGTTTATAATTTTTCCTTTTTTTTCCTCACCTACTGGTTGAATAAAAGTTAAAAGGTCACATCTTTCTCATCCCATCACCAAAGTAAACATTTCTCCAATTACCCATAAAGGGCAAATGTTTCCAAGGAATTATTTATTGTTTATTAGCAAAAGGCAAAGGCTGCAGGAGAAGGCTCTGTGTCACACATACGAATGCTTGGCAGGAACATTTAAGTATCCCCACACCTAGGAAAGAAAAAAATCTTGCCACGTTCACCGTATTTCTAAGAATTTGTTAACCAACTGCCTGCTCAGATATATCTCTATAGCGGGTCTGAAGAATTGCTTCTTCTAAGTATCACCTTCACAACTCATTTGTTTCACAAATGTTTATTGCCTGGCACTGTTAAAGACACCGGAAATACAGTAGTAAACAAAAGAGACAGGCCAGGGCGTGGTGGCTCATGCCTGTAATCCTAGCATTCTGGGAGGCCCAGGCGGGAGGATCACTTGAACTCAGGAGTTCGAGATCAGCCTGAGCAAGAGCGAGACCCTGTCTCTACTAAAAATAGAAAGAAATTGGCCAAACAACTAAAAATAGAAAAAATTAGCCAGGCATGGTGGTGCGTGCCTGTAATCCCAGCTACCCGGGAGGCTGAGGCAGGAGGATCGCTTGAGCCCAGGAGTTTGAGGTTGCTGTGAGCTAGTCTGACGCCATGGCACTCTAGCCCAGGTAAGAGAGTGAGACTGTGTCCCAAAAAAAAAAAAAAAAAAAAAGAGACAAAACCCCCTGTACTCTACAGCTGTGAGAAGAAAGTCTCCGCTTCTTTAGCAGTTCCAGCTTGTTAGAAGTAAATACAGTACATAAGTGATCACTAAACACCAAAGAAATCCAGGCTTTTGGAGTCAGTTTGTAAACTTCTTTTCATACAAAACCCATCTCCAAACATCTCCTCTGCCCAGATCGGTGTTTGTTAAACACATCAATATATTGTTGTAACCATAGATGGTCCATTTCTGTTTTTATTTATTTATTTATTGAGACAGAGTCTCACTCTGTCACCCAGGCTACAGTGCAGTGGCGTCATCATAGCTCACAGCAACCTCAAACTCCTGGGCTCAAGTGATCCTCCTGCCTCAGCCTCCCAAGTAGCTGGGACTACAGGCGCACACCATGACGCCCGGCTGATTTTTCTATTTTTAGTGGAGACAGGGTCTCACTCTTGCTCAGGCTGGTCTCAAACTCCTGAGCTCAAGTGATCCTCCTGCCTTGGCCTCCCAGAGTGCTGGGATCACAGGCATCAGCCACCAGGCCCGGCTGATGGTCCATTTCTGAACAAAGAACATCTAGGTCCCTGGAATTATTTCCTTATATACATGACCAACAATTTTTCAGGTTTACCTGATTGGCTAAATGCAACAACCGTTCTTTAAGCTTCTCAGATTGGAGCAAAAGTCGTTTTCAGAATTGAAAGTTAATCAAGTGAAGTAAGGAAGTATTCTGACATCGTTGCACCTAGGTCAGTGGTGTGAGTACAATGCCATGGAATGGCACAGGTTATAGAGGCAACTGGGAAAGCCCAGGAAGTTCCATCTATCCATACACCCCTGTCCCTATCCCCAATTTATCTCTCCCACCGAGATGCCTCACTGCAGGAAACAAATCTGTTGTGGGACTGGTTATTACTCTGTACTGAATTGCCTTCTGTAGGTATAATTTTTCAGATACGCAGACATCTCTTGGAGGATTATCATACTCTGCTAACTGTCAGAAAGATTGAAGGGAACTAACACTTAAAGAGTTCAAATTGCGTGGCGGGCACTCTGCATGCCACATTGGTTAATTCCGACAATGCTCTCTAAGAGTAGGTTTTCTCACGTTATAGATGAGTAGTCTGGGGCTCAGAGAGGTTAAATGACAAAGCCCCAGATCCCACGCCCTTGGGCTCTGGAGCCAATCGTCAAATGCGAGCTTTCTCTCCCTTAGTCTGAATTCGTTTATCAAATTCCCCTTTCCTGTGCGGCACACAAAACCTAGGGATGGCCCCGAGAGGGATGATTGCCTGGCAAGAGGACTGCAAGAGAGGGGGAAGAACAGAGAAATGAAACGAGAGACAAAAAGGAAACGTTTTGCTGACCTCACAGTTTTCTCTGAGGTCGGATCCAGCGCAGAGTTACATTCTTACTGCTTTGATAAAATTTCCAATTCTCAGAAATACTGACTTGGCAGGACCTTAGAGGTCATGTAGCCCAACCCACCATTAAAAGCTTTATTCAGTCATTAACTCACTTTATTACTGCTGATGATCTGGGAAGTAGTGTCACTGCCTTGGCAAGTGAGCGGATTTCTCTGAACCACAGTTTTCCACTATCTCATCGCCGGCTCGTCTAGAGAGATTTGACTTTAAATAATAAGAATTCTTTACATATATTTAGCTTTTCAAAGTTTTCAAAATGCCTTCATGCATGTAAACTCTCATTGCTGTGTTAAAGGAGCAGGGGTGCATTTTACAGTGGAAAAAGCAGATCTAACTAGATCCAGTTAGATCTGGGTTCAAGCTCCCACTTCGCAATATACCAGCCATGTGAACTTGGGCAGATCGTTGAATTTCTTTAAGCTCCCTCAGGAAAGTTGCCTTTTTTTTTAAGCCTCCAAGTCCTCATTTGTAAAATGGGGACAATAATACTCCCACAGGCGGCTGGACTAAGGATTAAGAGAGGTCACGTGCGTGTAGTGTGTTTGCTCACGGCAGGTGCTCAGGGTTGGTTGCTTTTCTATTTCCTTCTCTTTTTACAGCTGAAGAACTGGAGATGAGAAAAGGTAGAGCAGCTCTCCCAAGATAAAACAGCCAGTGATTGCCGAAAGGACACCCAGCCTTTTTATTGCCATTCAAGGGCTCTTTGTACTACACCGTCCTACCTGGAATGACTTTCTCTTCCTTCTCCACCCTTTTGATTTGTACACACCGTATCTTACTCTTTCACCCGATTTCATGTAGTGCAAACTCTTCACTCCCTTTCTCTGCTCTAGGCCTTTTGCTTTGCTGTTTCTGCTCCTTGCATTGCTGTTTGTTAGTTTCCGTGCCTATTGCCTCTTGCTGGTTTTCCTGTGTGTTCTATATGCTCTTTGGAAGTTTAAGACAAATGGACGAGGCCCTTTCATCCATGTCCCTCAAATGTGAAATCTGGTTCTCATATAGGAGACAGAGCAGCTGTGGTGGCATCCGGGCAGATGGGCTCTGAGTCCCCTGGCTTCTGGTGCCTGGGTGTGACGTGCTGCCGGCTGCCTTCTGGATTTTGATTACTGCTCCCGCAGCCCTGCAGCTTCCCCAGCACTCCTCTAACAAACTCCGATTTGAGCAGCTCTGCATTCAGCCTTCCATATACCCTTGTAACACACAGAACTGGTGCAGCCCGTTGGGAGCCCCTCAAACGAATCACTGCCAAAGGAACTGGCGTTTTTTAAAGAGGTCATTCTTCCAAGGCTGTACAGAAATACATGCAACTCTTCTAAAACTGTCTCTATTTAGGTCATTCAAAATGCATGGTCACAGTGTTGTAGTGGAGCGAAAAATAATTGTGGAGGCAAGCAGACTTACAATACAGCACGCACATACAGCGCACAGTGCACATATTTACGCAGGACACATAATAAAAAGATACTTGTCACTCATTTCCTTTATCATAAATTCAAGTAGGACAATTGGAATATTACCCAACCAAGAGAAAATCTAGTACCGCAGACCTGAGGAAATTCTCAGGAGAGACCATCTTGTCGACCCACCCATCTATCTCTAGGCAGAGGAAATGTCTAAACGAATCAGAATCCAGAGTTAATGTTCTCTTATTGAAGATCTCTGTTCCGCCGTGAAGCCTATTTACATATTTGAAATTGTTTTCTAACCACCAAATGACAACCCCTTGGGAGCTCCCACAAATAAGTAGGATCATATTTGTTTTCCTTCTCGGGGAAGGCTCTAGGGATATGATCTTAGAAACCCTGTCAAGAAACCCTGTGTCGCTACGTGTCCTACTCTATGCTCTCCGGCTTCCCCTCTCCTGGCCCTGATGGCTGTGCAGGTGTTCTCGCACCGCAGCCCAGCCTGTGCGAGGCTGAGCATGCCCATGATGCCTCTCGTTCGCAGGACCACTGGCGATTTCCAAAGATCCTAGTTTTCTGGGAGGACAAACGAAAATAAACTTAGGCGTTGGCAAGGTTCTGTGCTTCTGCTGGGCCCCTGCTAGAGCTAGGACTCTCAAAGCCCCTTGCAAACCAGCTTCACTCCTACCCTTTGTCCCTGTCGTCCCCAAAGCACTGGCCAAGCCCTCGAGCAATGAGAGGAGAGAAGAGAAAGGACAGGCTTCCCAATGAGCAATGGAGATGGTTCCCTCGATCCCACTGCAGTCAGGACAGCGCGCCCCTCCCGACACCCTCTTCCCATTCCTCGTGCTGGTCCCCGCTCAGCTGAGCAAAGCAAGAGCATGGAGCTAGATCAAAGAGAAGAAGGCAAAGCTGCAGGCCACATGTGGGTGAGTGCGGAGCACAGGGAGCCTTCTCCGCACCCTGCCTGACCATTTGCCATGCTCTCAAGCTTCTTTACCCAGTTGCCAGAACTCATTTCAATGAGCTCCTCGAGTTTATCTCTCCTGTACCTTCCCTGGAGTCCCATCTCTCCAGAAAAACCCAAAGTGGCAGGAACTTAGCCTTTGTGGACTAGCAAAATATCAATATTTCTCCCAAACAGTTTAAAAATATGTTTATCAATAAGATTGCAGGAGAGAGGGGAAAAACAAGTATGCATAAATAGCCAGCTTAACCATTTTGTAATCTGAATATAGAAAAAAAAATCTAATTTTACTTTTTTCTGGAAGAACAGAGGGGAAACCAATAGGTGATATTCAGCCTTAAGAATTGGAACCTACAACCTCACTGGGGCCAGCCCTGTCCTCACCGGGAACTATTCACCTTATTTCAGCAGAGGAACTCCACCCCAGGGACCCTCCCTGGGTCCCAGCCTCCCCACTCCAAGGCTGACACCTGCCCTCTGTGAGGCACTGCTCGCTCCTAGTCTTAGTCGCTTTAGAGCCCCGTCAACATCTTGGTGTTTCTCATCAGCATGAACACACGTTTTCATTCTTTCTTTTACCTTCTCTTGTTTCCCTCTTCTGTAAAGTGCCTCCTCCTCCTTGTCAGAGCTGGAATTCTGTCAGCTGCCGCCCGGCCCGGCCCTGCCCAGGCGCTCACACCGAGGCCCTTGACCCGCATTCTTTGGTCTCATCCCGCAGGAGATTCCTGGGCATTAGCCTGGCTCCGCAAGGTTTCGAGCAAGAGGGTCTTTGGTGATGAGGACTGATGCCAGCGTGGGTAAGAACGTGGGGTCCTATGGGACATTATCGCCTCAGCTGGGCTCTTTGTCTAGATTCTAGTACTTCCAAAAAGGCGATGAGTGACCCTCACCTTGTACTTAATGCCCCCAAAAGGGAGAACTGAGTTGGGTGTACATTAGTCTGCCAGGGCTGCAATAACCAAATGCCAAAGACTGCGTGGCTTGAACAATGGAAATTTGTTTTCTTACAGTTCTGGAGGCTGCAAGATCGAGGAGTCTGCGGCGTGGTGTCTTCTGAGGCCTCCCTCCTTGGCGTGTAAGCGGCTACCTTCTCACGTGGCATTTCCTCGCGTGCTGTTGCCTCTGTCTGTATGCACCCCTGACGTCTCGTGGCTGTGTCCAAATTTCCTCTTTTTATAAGGACACCAGTCAGATTGGATTAGGCCTCATTTTTAATGTGATCCCCTCTTTAAAGGTGCTGTCTCCAAATAAAGCAGCATTCTGAGGTGCTGGGAGTCCAGGCCTCACATTTGAATTCTGGGGGCAGTGAAGACAAGGTTTGCTGTCTTCTAATAAGAAATACCCTCATGGGGTGGATTTTATGCCACAGTACCTCAGAGGAGTTGTCACGTCCAGCTCCCAGGTGGCTGTTTTTGGCTTGGTGTCAGTGTCTGGGGAAGCCAATTACGGTGAGGACACTGAGTTGGTTTCACTGGAAACACGGCCTAAGCAATAGGAACTGACACAGGAAAGAACTGGTTTGGGCCACTTTCCTTAAAAGGTACCGTCAGGTGTGGCAGGTGTTCCTGGACTCCTGGAGTGTCAGATCCATGTGACTGCCAGCTGCTGGCCGCGTGTCAGGTGCTCCCTCCCTCCTCACCTGCCCAGGTTGCCGCCTCTGGGATCTGAAAGCAGGACTGCATCTTCCCCGCCCAACCTCACGCAGGCCCTCTCCAGGTGGGGAAACTGTTTCTTTCTTTCTTTTTTTTAAAGATAGGGTCTTCTTCTGTAGCTTGGGCAGTGGTGTCATCATAGCTCACCGCAACCTCAGACTCCTGGGCTCAAGTCATCCTCCTGAGTACCTGGGACTACAGATGTGTGCCACCATGCCCAGCTAATTTCTCTATTTTTTGTAGAGACTGGGTCTTGCTCTTGCTCAGGCTGGTCTTGAACTCCTGGCCTCAAGTGATCCTCCTGCCTTAGCCTCCCAGAGTGCTGGAATTACAGACATGAGCCACTGTACCCGGCCCTGTATCTGTATCCCTGTCTCACTTAGTTTGACCTTTCTAAATGATAGCTCTCTCTAGTTTCTTTATCATGAACCCGAGCTCATCATCTTCATAAACCATTTAATTCTCTTGACTTCTGACTTCAGTTCAGCTCCCTCCCATCAACTCGTGAACCCCATGACTTGCTTTCTAAGTCACACTTAACGTGGCCCCCAGTATTTCTCCACCCATCTGTCCCCCACCCCCAAGGATGCCCCCAGCCTGATCAGTCTAGGACATGGACACAAGTCTGCATGCAACACCTTGGACACAAAGGTGTGATGAATTTGGTCAGTGCAGCAACTTGGCTCACCTTTTGACCTTTTGGGAACACAGTGGGGAGACTTAAGACCCTGCACACTTTGTGCTTCTCAGGGTAACTGAGAGAGTGACCTTTCTGGGTTTCTACCTGTCCAGGGAGGGTCAGAAGTGGGTTATTCTCATGTGAAGCTAGACGTTTATTGGCAGTCATTTATTTGGCAGTCAGCTCCCTTAGGCACGGCAAGGGTTGGTAAAGTCCATGCTGGGAGGCAGGAGAGGGACTGACAAATGAGACTGGTCCCAGAAACACCTGCAGCCATTGGTCAGGTGGTGGCTTATGCCTGGCTTGAGAGGCTTGAATCAGAAAGACCTGGATTGCTGCCATGGTAACCTGCACCTGGCCAGCAGCTGCCTTCTCTCCTGGGGGACCTCTTAGGCTGCTCCCTTGCTGGTGTTCAGATGACCCAGCAAGCACACAGACTGCCCCCAGGGGGCAGAGAGCCAGGGGGCTGCCCCTTCCTCAGCTTTCAATTAGAACCTTATGGCAGCCCCAGCCCCAGTCCCTGTTGCCTTCCTGCCTAAACTCAGTGGCTCCTGCTGGGCTCCTGGTGTTGTGTAAAGGAAAAAGACAATAGAAATCCCCCCAAAATAAAAAACAAGTGAGATGAGGCCCACCTGCTAACCAAGCCTGAGTGCAGCACTTGTTGAGAGCTGGACCTGCTCTTACCTGTTCGGCCAAGGAGCCCAGTGTTCCCAAAGCTGAGTCTTTTAGGGGAGAAGCCAGGCCTACAGAATCATGTTCACTCTTGGAGGAAGGACGAGGAGGTGTCTCCCAGAGGAACTTGGCCCTGTGGACGCCAATGCCCAGCAGAAGGCATTAAGTTTGCACTTTGGGAGCCAGAGGCAGTGGCGAGAGTTAGGTATGCAGGTGGCCCTGGCTATTAGAAAAACCAGAGAAACCATCTGACGAGTCCCTGGGTCTCCCATCAGGAGTTGCGGACCATGCTGTTTAGGACGACCCAAATCCTAGAGTGATGTTTCTGTGAAATTGCAAAGCCACCACCACTCCATCACACACTTCCAAAGAAATAGTTTCATCCTGTCTTCAATCTGATGTTCAAAGAATCCTTTCGAACTGTTTTGTCTGGATCGTGTTTTTATTTGCCAGGCATCTCTCCTCTTGGGGAAATGCCCTTCCCTCCCGTCTGTGATTCCAGGGAAAGCAACAAATCCTGGGGCCCTGCCCCTTCTGTCATCACCCCCAATCAGACGGCCCTCACTCCCAGGCATTGGAATCTGGACTGGGAACGTGGGGCAAGAAGGCAGATGGAGCGTGGCTGTCCCCAAAGCCGTTGCACTGGAGGAAGGCAGCACAGGCGGTATCGTCACCCTTGTTTGTGTCCCAGACGAGAAAGCGGAGACTCAGAAGATTAAATAGCTCATCCAAGGTCCCACACTAGTAAATAAATGGCAGAGTCGGGATTCGAACCCAGGTCTGTGAGACCCAAAGTCCATGATCGTTCCACTCACTAAAATAGTCTCCATGTGTAAAGTACTTACCAGGCGGAAGCGGCTCTGGAGCTTGCCTGCTTCACGCAGTGAGCTAGACGCACAGGCACATATGAGATTCAGTTATTTCTCATTTATATGCACAGTCTCGTGGTATTTCATCTCTCTACCTAGCTGCAGTTCCCTGCATCGGCTCATCACTGTGCTCTGCACACATCCTACCATTAGCCAGCGGAGGGTTTTCAGCCTTTTTTGAGGGACACTATTCTCAGATTTCAGGTCTGCCCTCATCTTCACCTTCATGAAACAGGCGCTACGCTATGCATGTCCTCTGTTTTCCTGAATTTGTTTTCTCAACCAATTACTGGGCCCCTTGGAATTCCCCCAACCCCCACCCCAACTGCAGGCTGGAAGCCAGGGTGTCCCTGTAAATACTGAAATTGTTCTTCCATTTTGTCATTAGACATTATGCCTTAACCAAATAAAGCATGTCTGCTGAGGGCACTGGAACCTCTTCAGAGATGGTTTATTTTCCTGTGACCTGCAAGCTTCTTTCTTCCTGATGAATCAGCACTACCGCTTTGCTCTCAAGGCTCCGGCAGTAACAAGGCACAGAGACTGTCAAGCCTCAGCCTATAAATGACTCCAAATGCACCTATTATTTCACTGTTTTTCCAGCTGATTCCTCCTGAGCTCAATGCTCTGTTCTGGGCAGTTGTAAGCATCAGTATATCTTGCCGAGGGCTCACAAAAAAGCATTTGATTTCTTAGGTGGACTGCATGCTTTGGGAAAACAAAACCAAACAAACAATTTTTATTTGAAAATCACATTCTTTTCATAATCCTCAAAGGGAAAACTTAAATGCAGTGTCAATCTCATCCAATTAGCCCAGAAGCACATGGCGGGCTGTGTCTATAAAGATAAACTCCAGAGGAAAAGACCTGCTTGACATGCCTCTCATGGACCCGAAAAACACTTTCAGTCCTGTGTAGCCACCTGCCTAGATATACTTAGAAGCTATAGAAGGTGCACTGTAATTTGACATAGTTTGAGCACAATTATTTTCTCCTTGGGGTCTAAGGGTCGTGATCAGATGTGCTTGGGTTAATTTTTGCTGTCACTTCTCTGCTTCTGCTACAGACTCCATCAACTCTTCTTCTTATTTTTTTCAGTGCCTGCCTTTTCTATGCACTGTGGGAGGGAGACACAAGAAATGGCCAAATAGATCCTTTTCAAGGGCCTCTCAATACCAGTATAATGTGAGCAGATTGTATCACTGGTGGCTGGACCCTGAAGAGAATTTCAATTCTAGCAGAAGCAGACGGAAATAGGCTTTTAAAATCTTTCCTCGCTGGATTCTAACCTGCTTGGGAGCTGGCTGCCCACTTTTGCTGGTCTCCTAGCAACAGAGCCCCTTCCTCCGCAGGCGCTGCTGCCGTCCACCGGGCCAGCCTTGGGAGAGTCAGCCTCGCCCTGCCCTCCCCAGCACAGGGCGAGGATGTCACTGAGGGAACGGGAGTAAGCACTTGGAGAAATTGCTCAATGGTCTGTAAATGCACGGTGAGGATAACAATCCAAATGGGGGCACCTTTCACACATTTTTCAGGGGATCTTGGGATTTAAATTCATCCTTCTGCTTCCTTCCAATAATAGCTTGCATGCATGGAATGCTTTGTATTTTATAAAATACTTTTGCGTCCATTACCTCATGCAATTCCCAACAAGAGCCTTGAGAGACCTCTACAGTGGGAAAAAGGTTAGGGAAATTTTGTAAGTTCATTTTCGGACAGTTTTAAAGGACCCAAGAAGAAACTCCAGGTCATTCAATTAGTAGGGTTCTTTTAAAAAAGGGCAGGGGAGGGTGAATTCTAAACACCAGTCTTTATCATCATCATCATCATCATCATCATCATCGGTAATTTAAGACTCTGCTCAGCTAAGCTCTGCCTTTGTGACTGGGAGTTTGAGAGGAGCCCAGGAAAGGCGATGTCGTCTCTTTCTGCCACTGCCCTATTATCCTCCTTGTTCCTTCCCCAGCAGCCGCTACTGGGATTGAAACTGATGGGAGCTCTTTGTTTGTTTATAACAGCCTTATTCTGAGTTTTACCTGTAATATCCTTCCCTTCTTGTGACAAAAGGAGAACCAGAAGGGAGAAAAGCTCTGCCTCAGGCTGCTCAGGCTGCCATAACAAAGTACCATAGACTGGGTGCTTCAAACAACAGAAATTCGTTTCTTACAGTTCTGAAGGCTAAAAGTCCCAGAGCAAGGTCTGGCAGCGTCAGTTTCTGGTGAGGCCTCTCTTCCTGGTTTGTGGACAGCCACCCTCTCACTGTGTCTGCACATGGTGGAGGGAGAGCTCTGGCGTCTCTTCCTCTTCTTATAGGGCATAGTTCTGTGGGGTCAGGGCTCTACCCTTACGACCTCACTTAACGTTGATCACCTCCTCAAAGCCCCCATCTCTAATACAGTCACATGGATGCTTAGGGCGTCAACACATGCTTTTGGGGGAAGGCAGTTGGGTCCACAGCAAGCTCCTTCATCCTGAAGGATGCAGGGAAGAGAAGCAAAAATCTCTCTACCTATTCGGAAACTCTGCGGAGTCTCCCCTAGCTGGAGGTGGAGGCCAGTCTTTGAACTGCCGGTCAGAAAATTTGGCTCAGGGATGAAAATCTGTTTGTGTTTCCCTCGCTCATTATGGATTGGAATCTTTTGAAATGAGTTATTGATTCTTTGTGGTTTACACATCTTTATCATTTTAGTAGTGCTTACACAACTAGCATAATTGTTCCAAGAGACTGCTAAGAGTGACAAGGTCCAAGAATGCAGCTGGGGAAGATGCTTCTGCTGTCTTGCTGATCGCTGCACAGCTACCGGCAGTCTGCGCTCATGGAGAGAGATGGCAGCAGCTGGTGATCTCGGAGTGGCCACTTTCATCACCCTGCAGCAGGCAGCGGCGGGGCTGTGGCTGCGGTGGTGCCCCGTCCCCAGCCCAGTAGCCAGGAAGACCCGATGCAGTGGTCTTCTGGGAACACGCTCCCGCACTCTTGCCCTGGCTGTTGGTACTGTCCTCTTGCCGTTTTTTCCTGACCGTCAGACTGAGGGGAGCAGCGAGAACTCTGCTTTGCAGCAGCAGTATCAGGTTTTTCGTCATATATAAGGCTGTGGATCATCAGGCTAAACCAAGTTCTAAACTTTATTGGTTCACAACCTAAAAAGAGAAAATGCAAATGTAAATTTTTTAAATAAATTTTTTGGGAAAAAGTTTAGATTTACAGAAAAGTTGCAAAGACAGTACAGAGAATTCTGTGTGTCCCTTCACGCAGTTTCAGTGTCCCCTGTCATCTCACATGACCAAGGTATGTTTGTCAAATTAAGAAACCAACATGGGTATGTTACTATTAACTATATTCTAACTGTATTCAGATTTCACCAGTTTTCCGTAATGTCTTTTTTCCACTCCAGGATCCAATTTTGGGTCCCACATTACATTTAGTTACGATATCTCCTTGTCTGTAATCTGTTACAGTTTCTTAGTCTTTCATGCTCTTAATATTTTGAAAATTACTGGTCAGGTATTTTGTAGACTGTCTATCAATTTGAGTTCGTCTGATGTATTTTCTCATTATTACACTGGGGTTAGAACTTTTTTTTAATACCACTGAGGTCATGTTCCCTTCTTATCACATCACTCAGTGGGCACCTGACAGCCAGGAGGCATCACTGATGACGTTGACCTTGATGATATGGTTAGGGTGGTGTTTGCCAGGTTTCTCCACTGCAAAGTTATGTGTTTCCCTTTTCAGACTCTATTCTTTGGAAGTGGATCACTAACTACAGCTCATCCTGGGTAATGAGGGGTGAAGGGAAAATAGCTACACATGTTATTTGGGAAGATTTGACTCTTCTCCCCCATTTATTGTCCATTGTGAAATGTGAAATGCCAATTTTCAGGATTAAAAAGAAAAGAGAAGGAAGGATACAAGCTCCTTCGTGAAACAGAATGTGGAATCCCTACAGGGTACTGCAGGCCAGAGCTGCCCCCTCTCCTGTCTGGAAATGCAGAAAAAATGTGGCATTTGATAACATAGATGTCCTAGAGGGTTTCTTGAAGTTTTCTCTTTCCAGCTTGGGGTTGGAAGAGAAAACTTGACTGAGTTTGCAGGAGTCAACTGTCTTGGCAAAGTCCCACAAGATAAAGAACCGGAGGATTTCCAAGTCAGAGCAGCATCAGGGGAGAAGCCTAAGCCCAACATTCATCCTTAAACCAAAGCAAAAACAACAGCCAAAGCAAACTGAACCAGAAAACACTTTAAAAATTTTTTAATTTTAAAATAATAAAAGCATATAGCAAAAATGCAATCAAAAGGGCATACAACAGAAAGGAAAGCTCTCTCTCATCCCAAACCTGTGGGCCCATTCTTGAAAGGCAACATCCATTAATGGTTTCTTGTGTTTCCAAAGGCAAAGATACCCACTGCAGTCTTATTTGCAGTAACAAAAAGTCCGGAAGCCAGCAAAGTGTCCATTAGTAGTGAATTAGTAAAATAAATTATGGTTCATCCATACAATAGGACGCTGTGTAGATATTGCAAAGAATGAACTATTACAAGTGTCTACATGGAAAGGTCTGCAAAATATATCATTAAGTGAAAAATAGCAAGATGTGATTTGCCTTTCTGAGTTATATCACATAAGCCTCATTCAAAAGTAACTAGCCCAACATCACCACTAGAGTTGGTCTCATCGGCAAATGCATGTAAAAAAGTCACAGACTCGGCCAGAGTATGTTGGAGAAGATCGTTCCTGCTAAAATGATGTGACCACTGCATCGTCTCGAATCTTAAATGTTAGTAGAATCCTGCCCTTGACGTTAGCCTGGTACTTTCCGTTACAGCCCATGTTATGACTACTGTGCTCCATTGGTTCTAAAATACCCTTTTGTCACGTTTTAACACCTCTGAAATCAGGATATGTCTTAAAAATCTGTCTGCCAGATTGCAGTTAGTGACAGGGCTGTCACTGCATGCACACAGGCAACGAAACTTGTGGAAGAGGGATCAGTGACTAGGAAGAAAGCCTAGGAGATTTTAGTGAAGAACTCATTTTAAAAAGATCACATCCCCAAGGATGACTGTGTGTGTGTGTGTGTGTGTGTGTGTGTGAGAGAGAGAGAGAGAGAGAGAGAGAGAAAGAGAGAGAGAGAGAGAGAGAGAGAGAGAGAGAGAGAAGAGGGAAAGGAGTTTTCAGCAACTCGAATTCAAAAAATGATTTGGGAGAGCCAAACTCTGAATGTGAAGAAGTTTTAAGAATAATGTAACCCATTTATTTTGCTTAGATTTTCATTTTCATGTATGTAAAGGAGTAATTTATGTTAAAAATCTACATCTCCATAAGTTTAAAGAGTTCTTTCGGTAAGTATAAAAACTTCTAAGTGATAAAACTGCATGATATCAGAGTTTAATTGGTGGTCTTTATTATATCTTAGCGGAACGCAAGATAATGGTGTTTTAGATTCAATGAAATAGGGGGTTTTTTATTTAAGTAAAAGGGCAATCTTTTGAAGGATTCAGAATGCACAGCTCATATCTCTGATCTTAAATAAACTGGCCGACTTTCAGGTACCCGTTTCTATCTATGAATCTAAGGTGTGGATCTGAAAGACATTGTTGGGAAAGGACGAGAGAGAGTGCTTGGTGACAGTGTTCCTTATTTACCTGTAAATGTCCTTTTCATTATAAGAAGAATATGTTAACAATCATTCCCATGTTGATTCATTTCTTTCTCTGTAGCCTGGGTTCCCTGATGCCATTCCAACTTGTGGCTATAATGAAGTCGCTTTGATGATGACATCTTGTATGTTGCTCATTTGCCCCAGCTGCAATCACGGACCCAAATGCAAGGTTGCTCCCAATTAGTGAGCATTTCTGGGGTTACCTGGAGTGTGTCTCATGCTTCCCGAGTCAGTCAGGCCCACTATACTAGGTTATTTTTTTCTTCCCCTTTGGTCAGATCTCCTTCCCTTGGGAGCATTCAGGTCCACTGGGCACTGGAGCTTAGTCCAGCACCGCGGACTAAGTCCAGCACCTGTGGCTGCTGCTGCTGGTGCACGGAGTCCCCACGTTCTAGTGCAAAGTGGGAAATGACTGTCTCCCTTAGTGGCTTACACTGTGGCTATGTTTTTAGTCCTCCTTATCAGCTAGGAATGAGCAATTGACCTAAACTGAACCAGTCAGGCCTCTTCCCTGGAAATTTTGAACTTGAGGAGCTCCACATTCTAGAGTGGTAAATCTAGGAGATGCAAACTTGGGAGTTGCTGGGAGCTAAATTTCTAGAACTGGTCTGAGACAAGAAAGCCAGCATGCAAAGAGAAACAGAGACCTGATGTCAGGCCCAATAAACCCTGCCCTTCCTATGGTTCCTATAATGAGTCAAATCTGCTTAAGCTAATTTAATTTGGAGTCCTGTTACTTGTAAACCAAAATATACTCAGCACACTGTGACACTCCTCTTTTGGTATTTACCCTGAGTCCTCTTCAAACGTGAGTCCATGGTGGGCTGAGATGGAGATAAACCCAGGTAACAAACACTACACTGCACCCTTGCTTTGGTCATCTCCATTGACCAAAGCTCTGGTCTTGGGCCTTGTGGTTCTTTCCTAGGATAAGTTCACTACCCAACCATTTACCCGGGTCCAACTCCACACACGCTCTCCCTCACTTGAGCTCATCTTTCCTTGTCAATTCATAAGAACTCTTTATATATTAAGGGTATTCGTTCACTGTCATATGTGTTTGTTACAAACGCATATTTGTCTTTTAACTTTGATTACAGAGTGTTTTCCCCTCTCTAAAAGTTTTTAATTTTCATAATCTACCTTGGCAGTCTTTTACTTAGGGCTTTTGCCTTTGGTGGCAAGCTTCAAAAAAGACTTCCTCATCTTCTTTTCAGATATTTTTATGGTTCAAGTTTTTAATTTGTAATCTCTCCCGAATTTACTTTAATATACATATGTACAAATTGAGTCCGGCCTTTCTTTTTTGAGACAGGATCTTGCCCTGTTGCCCAGGCTACTCTTAGGCTCAAGGAATTCTCCCGCCTCAGCCTCCCAAGGAGTTGGGACTACACTCACAGGCCACCATGCCTCGCTAACTTTTCTATTTTTTGTAGAGACAGGTCTCACTCTTGCTCAGGCTGGTCTCGAACTCCTAGCCTCAAGGGATCTTCCTGCCTCAACCTCCCAAAGTGCTAGGATTACAGGCGTGAGCCGCTGCACCCTGCCCAATTCCAGCCATTTTTTCCCTCTCTCAAAATGGCCAGCAAGATGTCTCAAAGTCATTTGTTTAATGCCATCTAATTTCCATTAATTTGAATTCTAGTTCATTGATCTTTCTTTATGCCAGAACAATACTGTTTTAATTTTTATACCTTTATAAAATGTTTGAATATCTTTCAGAGTAAGTGTCTCTCTTCAGCAAGATAGTATGGCTCTCCATTAAACAAATGTTTTCCCATACTCCCTGAGTTTTTGCTGTTTCTTCATAGAAATTAAATGTATAAGTTTATGTCTTTTATGAAAGAGATTATTTTTATTGACTTATTTTATGTTTTCTTCGTTTCGTGTTTTCTAGCTGTTTCCTTTGTCTTCTATATTTCATTCCATATTCTATGTTGTATTAAAATAGTAATGAGAATGTTTTATATGCTTGAATTCTCAGTGGTAATTTCAAATTCAGAAACTATTTTTAATTATTTTACTAGTGTCTTTAGGCTTCGAAAAGTAATTCTTAAATCTTTGTTTCTTTATCAATGACCAGAACATAAACTTTTTCATAAGCCTCATGTTATTTGTTTATGTTTAGCCATCTATGAATGAAATAAATAGATCTGGACTCAGGGCTGGCCAACAGACAAGGTACGTGAAGTTTGCTTGGCCTTTTCACCTCGAAACCTGAAGATTGGGTTGATTGTGACAACCCCCCCCCCCCAAGACATTTGCTGGTACATTTCTGCAGGACGCAGCGACGCATTCCGATCAAGCTGTAATCCATGCCAACCTGCACATTTTCTAAACAAGAGAGTCAAGTGCAGTGGGCAGTTTTGTTTAGGCAACGTCAGACGGGAGGCCGCACACCTTCAGCCCTCTTCCTGTTTCCACCCCTGCTCACGTGCAGCGGCGCCTCTACCCAGGACGTGGTACTTCTCACCTTGCTCCTGCCGCTCCTGTGCCGTTGAGTGCTGGGAGTTAAGTCTCCAGATGAATTTGAACATGATGCTGATGCGGTCGGGGGGCTGAGCCCAGCGCATTCAGAACAGGACTCCTGCACGGTTAGGGAAAGGCACTTTGTTTTTCTAGACTCTCGAGTCTTCATCTGAATTTACGTATAGACACTGAAGGAAGAATCCCCGTACTTCCTTCCTTCTCTAGGGACGCCTGCCCTGCTCTCCTTCAAAGGGTGGTGCACGCGGGAGGCAAATAAAACCGCGTGTTTCTTATTTCTTCCTCTTTATCTACCCCCTGCAGACCCGCCGCATTGTCTCGGTTACAGTTTCTCGTCCTGGTGCTGGTTTTGTGTTTTGGTCCATCCTCGTGGCGTTTTAATGGGAAGGCAGGAGGAACTGTATCGAGAACAGCATTCTGCTGCCATGCCAACCCAGAAGCCATCTATATTTTTTTTGTCAAAGTATATGATGTAACTTAAAACCTGCCCAAGTCAGGAAATGCAAAATTTGCAGTTCTTGTGGGAATATTGTATTACCATCTTTGTATTCACTTAAGGTATTTTTCTTACGAGGCAAAGTAGTAATCTAAGATACTTCCTATTATACATGTATTAATGTAATAGTCATAGGTTAAGATTTCATAAGGATTGAATTAAGTATTTACAGATGTGCATGACAAGGGTGACTATCTTAATAGTGTACTAGTTGGGGGAGGGAACAAATCCATCCACTTCAAAATGATTCCTACTAACCATAATGGTGTCTCATTACAAGAAAGGACAGAATTGTATCTGTTTGTTTCTCCTGGGGGAATGTTGGTAACTACCTTTTCGAGGAGTCTTGCATAGTGCCTGCAAATGTGAAAGATGTTTAAAAGCTGGGGTAGGGATGGGTGACGCAGGTAAGATACTGAGACAACAAAAAGGAAAAAAGGAGAAAATAAAATCTTAATTTTTTTCTTAGGCTTTTTTCCTTTTCAAACTACTGTTTTTTTGCTATGAAGTACAATAGTTCTATGCTTTGTTATTTTAGCACTTGTTTTTATAACTCTGCCTCTACTAACCGTATGAGCCTGGGCAAGTCCTGCATCTGAATTCCATCAGCTGTAAAGTGAGGCACTGACTCGTGGGGGAAAAGAGTGAATTGCATGACAGCACCAATCTCTGATATTTTCTTGGCA